>OY796892.1:15150819-15220380 GCA_963680785.1 Diplosoma virens
AGTATCCATTTCACAACAAAATTGCTACAACCCATCCCACAAGGAAATTGCTACCTTAGCGTTGCGGAACATTTGCGTCTTTTATGAATCTAAGAGCAATGCTTTTTGGAGTTTTCAACTCTTCTCGTAGTACCCATGGCGGTAAGGTCCAAGGTGAAAAAGGATGTGTACAAAGGTTTTTTGTTTGGGTTCAAGGAGAAAGCAGATATTTTAAGTCTGTTATAGCTTTTTCTAAGATGGACAATTATCAATGTATCGCCTATCGAAAATGCTTTCATATTTTTTGCAATACATGTATTCCCGTTTTGTGTATTTAGAAAAAATTACAACACCAATTGTACACTAAATAATTAAAACGGGTCTAAAATATTTTTAATAATTAGATCATTCAGGCAATAAAACAAGGTTTCCTTGACTTCTTCATTGTTCTTATTTGTCGTGTGCATTGACGTCACTCCTTATTTCCAAAGAGAAAAAAACGCGTTGATGTATTAAGGTACTTTGAAAGTTGTTTTGAGTGGAATTGGAAGTTAATATTTTGTGATATTTACGGTGGTCAATAAATTGATAACTTGAAGAAAGTGGCCCTGAAAAAATATTTCGATAAACCGCATTAACACAAATTCGACAAACATTACATTTTGTTGAATATTTATAGAAAATCTATGTATATTTTAAGAGTATTTATTTATGTGAAAATAATAATTAATATGTGTTTGAGAAACGAATGATTAATTTTAAAAGTTAAATTCATAATACAAATCTGCGAATGTTAGCTTGTGCAGAATCGGCTGTTACGAAATATTTTAGTTTTATTAAATGATTTAAAGTAAAATCAATTCCTATCGTGTATTTAAACTTTAAAGTTGATCAGTTTAAATGTGACAATTCAGTTAATTAAACTGATTATTACCAATCTTTTTTGAGTTCTGGACACCTCAACGCAATCTTTAGAGGCCATCAAAGTTTGACCATTAATAATTAAAAAAATACTTCACATTTTCTTTCGAAATTTAAACAAAATACTCGTAAAACTTAGGAATTTAGGTTGTGTTAGAGCCAAAACGTTTTTACAGTTTTATTGCTAGAAGTATGTAAAATTAGGCTTTTGCAAGGTCAGTTCAATTTTTACGTTTACACTTTATTTTAACAAAAGTGTAATGCGATTGTAACGGTTTCGCTGTTGGAAAAAGTCTAGAGGACGACCCCGAACTCACTGAAGACCTGGTCTGTTCTTTTTTTAAAAATCAACCGGGTGAATTGGGACTAGTTACAAACGTTAGGACAGATTGGAGATGCCAACTCGAACTACATCCCCTCAACCCCAAACGGACAAGCGAGCAAAGGGAAAGACTTTCTTTTTCATTTTTGGCGTGAATTCACTTTATCTTAAGAGCACGACTGACAGTGTTTTCTCTAGTTATACTTTGCAGCTAAATTGTTAGTTTTAATATTATAGCAGTATAAAACAGTGACTTGGACGAAAACAATATTCCTCTGCAGTAGCCCTATAAACTTTTGGTTGAACAAAATGGTAAGCTATAAAAACCTTTTTTTAATATAAGGTCAAACAAGGTCATTGTATGCCAAAAATGTTGTAGTATGTAAAGGTATCCACTCCAAGTTACTAGTACGTAGAAAAAAATTGGGAAAAATTCTAAAAATTGATTAATAAACCCTGCGAATGATAGCTTGTGCACAATCGGCGGTAACAAAAGTATTTCGTTTTCTTGCATATTTCGAAACCAAATTAATTCTTACAACTTTCAACTATGTTTTTAAAATGTTTGGACATGTCAAAATAATAAGTAAAAAATGTTTTGGAAACAAATGGTTGTTTTGTAAACTTAAACTAGCTATACGAACTTACAAATAACAGCTTGTGCAGAATCGGCCCCCATAAAACCATTATGTTTTGTCGAATATATTTCAAACAAAAAATTTCTTGCAACTGTAAAGTATGTTTTAAGAGTGATTAGACATGTAAAAATAATAATTATAAAGTGTTTTAAAAGCAAATGGCTTTTGTATAAAGTAAAATTCATAAATGACTTTTACGAACAATAGCTTGTGGACAATCGCCCTTTATAAAACCATTATGTTTTTGTGAACACATTTTTAGCTATGTTTTAAGAGTGTTTAGACATGTGAAAGAAAGAATTAAAAAATGTTTTGAAAGAAAATAGCTATTTTTTTAAAGTGAAATTCATTAATGACTTTTACGAATAATAATAGCTTGTGCAGAATCGGCCATGACGAAATATTTTAGTTTTATTAAATGATTTAAAGCAAAATCAATTCCTACAACTTGACAATATATTTTAAGAATGTATAAGGCATGTATAATCATTGAGAAGTGTATTTGGAAATAAATCATTATTGAAACATGCGAATGATAGCTTGTGCAGAATCGGCCCCCTAATACATTACGTTTTGTTGAATATTTAAATAAATTCAATTGTTAGAACTTAAACTATATTTTAAGAGTGTTTTATTTATGTGAAAATAATAATTAATATGTGTTTGAGAAACGAATGATTGATTTTTAAAGTTAAATTCATAATACAAACCTGCGAATGTTAGCTTGTGCAGAATCGGCCGTGACGAAATATTTTAGTTTTATTAAATGATTTAAAGTAAAATCGATTCCCACAACTTGACAGTATATTTTTTAAGAATGTATAAGGCATGTATAATCATTGAGAAGTGTATTTGGAAATAAATCATTATTGAAAGGTGCGATTGATAGCTTGCAGTGTTGTGCGCTGACGGCGTTAATTTGACGGCGTCAAATGTTGGAGACAATTTTTCGTTGACCATGACGCAAACGCCGTAAAGATATTTTTCGGTTGACGGAATAGGTGTCGCCGACAACTTTTTGCTTGTTTTTTGCGTCAAGCGTTAAGCGTCAATTATTTTTTGCAAGGTAAAAATATGTACAAAAATTTTTCAATCGCTGACTCCAATAGCGCATTTTCATTCAAGAAAAAAGGTTACGAAAGCTACAGCATGTAACAGACAGATTTCGACCATGTCAAATAAACTACTTGCAAAAACATTATAAAGTTATAAAAGGGTGCTCACAAATTCTTGCTTTGAAAATGCAGCTGCTTCCACTTGTTAAAAAGGTTCTCAAGGATCACAACTTTGCTTTCTATATGTTTTTAGAAAATCCACCTGCTGGAACTTAATTAAAAGCCTCAAAATCAAAGAAGCGCAGTTGTTTTTATTAAGGGCACGATAGTAACTTTCTTTGTTTTCGCAGGATGTTGTTTGAGCACCAAAAAAAAAAGGATATGCGTGGGGCTCGAGAAAAGTGTTCGAGTCCCAGCTCAGTTGGCAAACTCAATCAAACTAAAAATCACATAATTGTGGTCTGTCGAAAATGTTAGCTAAACAGAGACTCAGAAGACAGGAAATTGCTATCAGAAAAAAAAATTTTAATTTTAGTTATAGAGCAAACAGACTAGGCTACTAAATAAATAATTTCACAGTATAGTTAATTTTCATACTATTGAAACTAAGAAAATATTAATTGCAATTTCAATATAGTCTGTATAAGATCACAATAGTAGGCTTCAACCGATATTCAGCGCTATCCTTAGTAAGTGTTAATGCAGACTCGAGTTCAGTCAAGGTTAGATTTTTTAACTAAAATTGATTTTTCCACCAATGTCTTTAAGTCAAAAGCTGCTTTATTTTCGTTGCCTTACGTAATTGTTTTCGCTGTTTACATCATCTAAAGTTGTCTTTTCCCGCCAATATCTCTTAGATCATAAGTTGTTTTATTTTTGCCGTACGTAATTATTTTCGACAATAACATCATCAGAAGTTAGTTTTTTCCCGCCAATACTTTGTAAACCAAAAGCAAAAGTTATTTTATTTTTTATTGCATTACGTAATTCTTGCCGATAATGACATCATTTAAAGTTGTTTTCTCGTCCCGCCTCTCCCCACGTGTTATTTTAGTATAAATAATCGGACCCTTGCGGGCCATTTTCAAATCAAACGCAAACGTCATTCTTGTTTGAAGATCATGAAGCGGATTTCAGTTAGTAAGTGTTCGTGTGTTGTGTTAGTTTTTAAATTTGTGTTTATCGCAAATTCCGGCGTATAAGTCAAAAATTTGACACTTAACTTCAAGTTCAAAAATCCATCCTCGACTTATACGGCGGTGACGTTTTTCATAACATGGTACCATATTAAACTCAAGATTTATAGGTCAAACTTATAGACCTCGACTTATACGCCACGTCGACGTATACGCCGGAATTTGCGGTATTTCTGTTTTAAAATTTTTAATATATAAAACCGTATTCATCTAAGGTGCGCGTATTTTCATCCCAACTTCACATATTGCGACAAGTCAATTTCGCCGCAATAGTAAGAAGGACGTTTGCTGAAAATACACGTACATAACCAAATAAATTTTTTTGACGTGTTGCTGTTGTCAAAATTTGATAGTTTGTTAATTTAATATTTTTCTGATCACAATCAAAAAATTGTCTCCTTAAGGCGCGTTTACAGCCGTTTACAGTACTTTCTTCTTTCAGTGCGATTTTGGTTTGTTTTATTGACGCTCAAGTTCACTCATGTTTTCGAGAAAAAATGAGTGGATTTGAGCGTCAATAAAACAAACCAAGATCGCGCTGAAAGAAAAAAGTACTGTAAACGGCTGTAAACGCGCCTTTATTTGTAACCGCAGCGTAACCTCTTTATAAAAATGTGTTTCTTAAATTCAATGCTTTTTAAATTAGCGATAGGCTAGACTAAATTGACAAAAGGTTTTATAGCCTTCGACTAGGCTTCCAGAGGGTTTCTGAAAATTGGTATTCAATTAAATAAAAAATATCACCCCGTCTAAGAAGCTACTAAAGTATCTTTTAGAACAAGGTTTCCCAAACTTTTAGTTCATCGGTACCCTTTGGACACTGTAGCAGGTTTGCATGTACCCCCAAAATTTTGTGACGTTTCTCTAAAAAAAAAAGCTTTCAGTTAGAATCAGCCATTAATTTTTCCCCTATTCACGCCCAAAATCAAGGTGATCTCTGAAAAAAAAAAGGTCTTCACTTTGAATCAGATACAAATTTTCCCAATTTATGCCGAAAATCAAGGTAATCTCTAAAAAAAAAGAAAAGTCTTCACTTTACAGCAGCCAGAAAATTTCCCCATTCAAACCCAAAATCACGGTGATCTGTAAAAAAAAGTCTTCCCTCTTAATTGTTCTGTTTGACGTAATTACAATCGACCGGATTCGAAAATTCTAGACATTTGAGTCTATTATTTCTTCCGGACACGGAATTTAACTTGAATAAGGACATTCTGTCACATAATAATGTACCCCTTGAGAAGCCTAAATGTACCCCTAGGGTTACATGTACAAAGGATAAATAAGGTAAAGGGTAAATATTTAAAAGTTATTCAAAAGTACTTTGAAAGTATTCTAAGTTTTTGTAAGCCTTTGAAAGAAATTGCTGCTTTGTAATTGAAGAATTTCTCTTGAGGTCTATTTGACTCAATAGTCAAGCCATAGATATTTGACGAGCCAGATACAAAAATAATTTTTTTAAGTTTTTCCCGCTTTTTAAAATCAACCATCTATCAACTTTGAATTAAAAAAAAAACTTTTATATGAATATTATATATATTTTTTCTAATTATATTTAAACACAAAGATAGAATGTTTCAATCGAAAAACACTAGCTTATTTTGTTTTGTTTTTTCAATGCAAGTCAGTATATTCTATTGATTAGACATAACGTCTTTGCGCATACACTTTATATATCTGAATCACATAAATAAAATCCGGAAAAAAATGATATAAATCATTAAACATTAAAAAGAAATTTTTTTGTTACAAATATCATTAATTGCATTTAAAGATTATATAGAATTATTTGACTTACTTTAATTATAACCTCTTAAACGAAAAAACTTGACAAATATCTTTGCTATAGTTTTCGCTGACTTGTTCGATAAAGCAAACATTGAATTATAATTAGTCTTTAGGCTAAACAAAATTTTGTTTGCAGTAGACATGAAGTTTTTTGAAGAATATAAAAGCATAATGAGTCCTATAGCCATGAGTTTGGATATTCTTCAAGGGGAAAAAAAGCGTTTATGGGCCGATTACTACCTACGCTGGCGGGCGTATTAGTAAAATTGAAATCCAAGCGCAACGATGATCTCAATTACTGCCTGCTTTTACTTGATTGTTTCATTCAAGGAGTTGAATCAAGGTAACTAAACTGCATTTAATCTTTTTGATTTTCAAAGTTTAATATGTTCGAGATCGTTAAAAACTTAGACATTATAAAATTTAAATAATCTTATTTCGACAGCTTTAAGTTTCCTGACTTAAAAAAGCAATATTATTGTGAAAAGCAGTTATTTAGAAATTTGCTATTTCAGGTTTCATCATCTTTTCGAGGATTTTGAGTGGTCCTTGTCAGCGCGACGCATCCTCGGTATAAACTTGCACCATCAGTCGACTGGCTTCCTGGTGTTCATGCGGAAAGACTTTGCTACCGAACAAAGGAATACTTAATTAACATAATAAAGGAGAGCGAACCAGAGGAATTTGAAAACAATTAAGCAGGACACCAGATTGAAACCAAAGATTTAGAGGACGAATTTATGAGCACTTTATTAGAATTCCCTGATAAAAAAATCAGGAGTGAATCAAACAGAACAATTTCTACGTGAAAGCTCACCATTAAAGCACCTTGATTTAAGCGTTTTCTCAAACGATACAATTAAAGACTTATTTATCAAATTTAACACTCTAATTCCTTTTAGTGCAGCTGTTGAGCGTCTTTTTTCAACTGGAAAAGATATTTTAAAACCAAAGAGAAGCCGCTTGACCGACAAGCATTTTGAAATGCTATTGTTTTTACGAAAAAATAAATAGGCCTGATATTCCACGGATTATTGCATTGCTGTTTGTTAATCTGGCTTTTGGTTTGATTAACCAAAAATTTGACCACCGATCATCACTAAGATTATTACATAATACCCCATGCTTTATCAGTGCACGAGAATCTCAGATCTATCATAATATTATTATTTTTTGATACTATTTTAAGAAAAAGTATACGTCGACTTTCATAAATTGTAGTTTTCAGTCAAATAATAATTTTATTGGTAGTCTTGTAAATTCAGATGTTCTTTTTAAATCCCATTTTTATAGCTTTCATAAAAATCTGCTGTGTATCTAAATTATTCAGCCCATATTGTGTTGCAGATCCGTGAAGTAGTATTTACTTCAATGCAAATTTTTTTCTTTTACTGTTGTGCTTAGTTGTTATTAATGTTTTGTATGCCATTGTTCGTATAATAGTTGAAGTAAATAAATGAATAAAACAAGTGTAACAATCATTTTGTGACGCGTTTGTTTTGAAATTAAAGCATTTTATGACAATTCAGAAATTCCTAATTTTTCTGCCCTACTACATAATCAATGATTTTTTCGTAACAGTACTTTCATTTGTGGGATTGACGCTAATCTTGACGCTGACGCTGACGCCGTTAACATTTTTGAGCGTTATCGGCGTAAATGACGCCGATAAGAATTTAAAGAGGTGACGCTGACGCTAACGTCGTCAAGATTTTCTGTTGACGCGCACAACACTGATAGCTTGTGCAGAATCGGCCCCCAAGAAAGATTACATTTTGTTGAATATTTAAATAAATTCAATTGTTAGAACTTTAAACTACAATTTACGATTGTTTTATTTACGTGAAAAGAATAATGAAGAAGTGTTAGAGAAGCAAATACGTGAAAATATCGAAAAATAAATTGTATAACTTAATAAATGCCTTTGTTTATCGTTGTTTTGCTAAAAAGAACGATTTATAATAAAGAAACAAAAAGAGAAGCGGAAAACGAGAGACGACAAAACGAGAGAAATCAAAATGGACATAAAAAGGCGCTTACGGCCGATTCTGCACCAGACCCAAATTTTTAAATCAAATTTTGTAAATTAAGTATTTATTTATTTATTTATTTATTTATTTATTTCAGACGTTGAAGTATCAAGTCCATATCATACAAATTAAGCTTACTAAGCTTACTAAATATATTTATAGAATTAAGACGTATTAAGCTTACTAAATATATTTATAGAATTAAGACATGAAATATATTTCGTTTTATCTGTTGAAGTATCTTAACATTTAAATTCTTATGTGGGTCCCCAGCGACCCGAACTGTTTGATCTTCTTTCATATTTTTTGTCAGGCTGTTTTCATGCTGTGCAATGTCCAGTATTCTCAATGCGTTTATTCTTCTCCCGTTTCACATTTACAATCTTAAAAATATTCCCCTGATTAAACAGTAATTAAGATTAAAAAAAAAAACCTATAGGATCTTTAGTGACCCTCATAGATAATAGTGCAACTTTTTTTTCAAAGCTTTTTCAAATTTTGTTGGTAGTAAATTTTAGTAGTACCACAAACATTAAATTAAATTAAAAAACATGAACAAATTAGTTGACCCTATCTTTTTTGTATTGTTTAAACAAAAAAAAAGGAATTAAAAAAGTTTATACTCTTTAAAGCAAAAAAAAAAATTAAAAGCAAGAATAAGAGTTGCAGATTTAGAACAAAGAAAAGTAAAAACAAGAACAATGGCAAGCAAGCTACTGATGGAGCAACAGCTGCTGGAACACTGGAAGCTTGGTGTGATTTGGAAGATAACTCTGGCAGTCAAGGCATTGTTGAGAGGAAAGATTGTGAAAATGATCACCATTGCCTAAAGAGTATAAAGACATTTCTACTTGCAATAGACAAAATATAAGTGCAGATGTTAAATTTCTTGACAATAATAAAGGGGAGCGTGATAGTGAAGACTCTTTTGAGTCAAACAATGAAATTTTATGTTGTTGACACTTGTGTAACCATGGATAAACAACTGATGCTATTTCAAGATTACTGTGGTTTCAGTAACCACATGTGGTTTTAGTAAGGTTTTAGAAGCAATAGTAACCACAGAGGGAGATCCAAGTTAAGTTTGGATCTCCCGTACTATCGGCCGTCATCTTCATTTTTAAAACTTTTTCTTCTCTCGTTTAAAAACCTTCTCTCGTTTTCGCTACTCTCACTCACTTTTCTCTTTTCTTTCTCTTTTTTAATAAATAGCGAGTTATACCTTTAAACCCATACGGGCAAGCTAAGCTTTGCGAAATAAAATACTTAAAACATCTTTTTTTTATTTTTTACCACTATATTTTAAATTAGTAAACAAGGACAACGTGTTTTTAAAACAAACTATTTAGGGGAAGTGTGGGACCTATGGAACGATTTTTTTTAAACGGTTGTAACTTTTATATTTTAACTAAAAATTGCTTGAAAATTGGTCTGCATGTTGTGATTAGGTAGCTCTGCATTGGGATAAAATTGTTTAGCTGTGTGTTAATTGGTTGCCAAGTTACAAGCAATTATTAAATTTTTACATTTCGTTCCATAGGTCCCACCCCTGTGGGACCTATGGAACACCGTCTGGGACCTATGGAACACTTCTTACAAAGCTATCAAACGTTGTTTTTTTTTACATTAACTTCAAATAAACACAAAAATATACATAAACAAACATGCACACACAAAAAAATTACACATATGATAAATCAACGTTAAATTTCATCACCCCACATAACCGTTTAGTTTGAGCAGCTGCATGAGGTGGGGGCAAAATTTTTTCAATATCTTTTTTCCCAATGGAGGCTAGGTCTTCCATTTCTGGAAAGACAAATCCATTTTTAATTTTTCTTGACCTCCCCAGAAAACTGATTTCAAAGTCTTCATCTTCATCTGGTCCACTAACCAGCTTTCCAATAAACTTTTTACAATTTCCAGCTGCAGTGTGCACATTAGCAATAACAAAATCACCACATTTGAGTATGACAAGCTTGTCGGTTTGTGAAGCAAGGCTGGAATCACCATCAAACAGACTGGCATTACTTTCTGAATTAGCAAATACCTCTTCTTCATCAGTTGAACTATCTCCTGATTGCTGAGGGAAAAGTCTTTTTTTCACAGGTGTGCGTGTGATGATGGCAGAAGAAACTCTCCTGCGACGCCGAATTTTTCGTGGCTTTGCTTTCGGTAGTGGGGCGATTGATTCAATTAAAGAGGTTTCAGGGACTGCTTCCAGGCTACAGCCTGGGTTTGATGACGCTGGAGTAGATGTAGATTGAACAGCAGCCTCAGTGGTGTCAAGCACACTTGCGTCGATGTTTGTCTCGCCTGAATAAACGTTTTGCACCTGATCAGTTACTGTGGAAGGTAAAAATTCATCCTCTGTAAAAATTTTTGAATTGAAGGAAAATATTCAAGTCCGCCTGAATGAAGAAGTAATATTTTCCAAGGTGCAGGATTTAACAAAAGCTTTATTAGACAATCCAGCAACATAATATAAAGACAGTGTTTCCCCAGGATGTGACAGATGCCATTCATTACAAAATGAGCTGTAGAATTTCTTGAAGGCTCCAAATACACCCACATCTAAAGGTTGTAGTTTGTGGCTGCAATGAGGCGGCAGGGTAAGCAGATCTAAGCCATGGTTTTTAGCCAGCTCAACACCCTCTAAAGTTATATGGCTGTTATGATTATCCATGATCAGCACTCCCGGTTGATCTTTGTATACTGTCATATTGTCAATAAAATGTTTCAAGACTTGTGGGAAAATGTCTTGTTTCATCCATCCTGATGGATTGGCCAAACCAAGACTACCAGCAGGAGCACCACGCAACATGTGGCTTGCAAATTGAACCCTGGGAAATATGAATACTGGCGGTAGAGCCATTCCAATAGCACTGACACAGCAACACATTGTAATGTTTAAACCACTTTCCCCTGATCTTATTTGGCCAACTTGCATGGTACCAGTTCTACATAAAATATTTCTGGAATTGGGAACTGTGTTAATTCCAGTCTCATCAAGATACCAAATTCTGGTTGGAGGGATGTTTGAATTGCTAAGAATACTTTTGAGGTTGTCAAAAAAAGCATGAACATTAAAAGGATTGAATGCCATGGCTCTGGCAAGGATTGTACTTTCAGGTTTTCTCAAACTTAAATCTCCCATTCGCTTACGAAAGCCTTTTAGCCAATCTTCACCAACAATTTTTTTTTCATTCCATGAATTAGGAATTTATTTGTTTTTTATTTTTGCATATTCATAAGCAAGTTTTTTGACTTTAATTTTGTCAAGGCCATAAAACAGCTTTAAAAGTTTAATGATGTAATCCTTTAATGCATGTTCTTCATCTTCTGTAAAAATCTATAAAAATACAAACAGTAATTAGCCTATTAACTGGATAGGAAAAACTAGGTTAAAAATTCCTTATTTAATAATCTATAGTTAGGTTATTAAAAATTAACTAGGTTTTTAAATTAGGTTATTAAATTCCTTATTTAATAACCTCGTTTTTCATTAGGATACATTTCATTCTTAAATCTTAATTAGGCTTAGATCAAACCATTAGCCTAACTGACAAAATCTGTTAGCTTCTTTGTCAGTATAGGCCTATGTTAGAAGCATAAAACTTAGCCCAACAAAAATTTACTTACTTGAGTTGTAGTCATAGACATTTTCTTAACTTCAGTGTTTCCTGGATGCATCTTTTTCTTATAACGGTGCAAAGTACCTATAGGTATTCTGTAAACTTTCGAAGCTTTTCTGAAATTGAGTTCATTAGTAAGAACACCATTCAAAGCTTTATTTAGGTCTTGTTCACTAAGCAAACCCGTATTCGATAATCTAGATTTAAATGTAGGCATGACCTGAAATACAAGGGACCTATGGAACGCCATGTTCCAAAGGTCCCACATAGTTATAATTAATGGAAAATAGCTTTTACTTCATACACACTACACTTTGACAACTAAAACTTTTGATCAACTGATAGCTAGATAAGTAGTCTTTTCAAAGAAACCAACATTAATAGTTTTAGTAACTTCAAGAAACTATAAAATTCTTACAAAGATTAACCTAAAAAGGACATTTTTTACCCCAAAAATTAAAAAACAGCTTTACTGCCTTCTAAACTAGCAATTCCACGAATTTTAATTTTGGAATAAGCATGTCTTACAAAAGTGTGTTTCCAAATGCAAAAATTTCAAAAAATCCGTTTTCCGTTTTCAAATAAATCCGGTGTTCCATGGGTCCCACCGTTCCATAGGTCCCACACTTCCCCTACTTTAAATGGTGTTTTAGTTTTGATTTGTACGACGGCTTACAGTACAGTAAATGAGATGATAATCGGTCATACGACCAAGCTAAGTTTTGCGAAATAAAATACTTCAAACATTTATTTTATATTTTTTACCACTATATTTTAAATTAGTATAGATAAACGACTTGATTTTAAATCAAACTATTTACTTTAAATGCTGTTTTAGTTTTAATTTGTACGACGGCTTACAGTAAATGAGATGATAATCGGTCATACGATCAAGCTAAGCTTTGCGAAATAAAACACTTAAAACATCTATTTTATATTTTTTACCACTATATTTTAAATTAGTGAACATAAATAATTTGATTTTAAAACAAACTATTTACTTTAAATGGTGTTTTAGTTTTGATTTGTACGACGGCTTACAGTAAGTGATATGATAATCGGTCATACGACCAAGCTAAGCTTTGCGAAATAAAATACTTAAAACATCTATTTTATATTTTATACCACTATATTTTAAATTAGTGAACATTAACAACTTGATTTTAAATCAAACTATTTACTTTAAATGCTGTTTTAGTTTTGATTTGTACGACGGCTTACAATAAATGAGATGATAATCGGTCATACGATCAAGCTAAGTTTTGCGAAATAAAATACTTCAAACATCTTTTTTTATATTTTTTACCACTATATTTTAAATTAGTGAACATTAACAACTTGATTTTAAACCAAACTATTTACTTTAAATGGTGTTTTAGTTTTGATTTGTACGACGGCTTACGGTAAATGAGATGATAATCGGTCATACGACCAAGCTAAGCTTTGCAAAATAAAATACTTCAAACATCTTTTTTTATATTTTTTACCACTATATTTTAAATTAGTGATCATTAACAACTTGATTTTAAACCAAACTATTTACTTTAAATGGTGTTTTAGTTTTGATTTGTATGACGGCTTACAGTAAATGAGATGATAATCGGTCATACGACCAAGCTAAGCTTCGCAAAATAAAACACTTAAAACATCTATTTTATATTTTTTACCACTATATTTTAAATTAGTAAACAAGGACAACGTGTTTTTAAACCAAACTATTTACTTTAAATGGTGTTTTAGTTTTGATTTGTACGACGGCTTACAGTAAATGAGATGATAATCGGTCATACGACCAAGCTAAGCTTTGTTAATAAAATACTTAAAACATCTATTTTATATTTTATACCACTATATTTTAAATTAGTGAACATTAACAACTTGATTTTAAACCAAACTATTTACTTTAAATGGTGTTTTTGTTTTGATTTGTTCGACGGCTTACAGTAAATGAGATGATAATCGGTCATACGACCAAGCTAAGCTTTGCGAAATAAAATACTTAAAACATCTTTTTTTATATTTTTTACCACTATATTTTAAATTAGTATAGATAAACAAATTGATTTTAAACCAAACTATTTACTTTAAATGGTGTTTTAGTTTTGATTTGTGCGACGGCTTACAATAAATGAGATGATAATCGGTCATACGACCAAGCTAAGCTTTACGAAATAAAATACTTAAAACATCTTTTTTATATTTTTTATCACCATATTTTAAATTAGTGAACATAAATAATTTGATTTTAAAACAAACTATTTACTTTAAATGGTGTTTTAGTTTTGATTTGTACGACGGCTTACAGTAAATGAGATGATAATCGGTCATACGACCAAGCTAAGCTTTGTTAATAAAATACTTCAAACATCTATTTTATATTTTTTACCTCTATATTTTAAATTAGTGAACATAAATAACTTGATTTTAAAACAAACTATTTACTTTAAATGGTGTTTTAGTTTTGATTTGTACGACGGCTTACAGTAAATGAGATGATAATCGGTCATACGACCAAGCTAAGCTTTGCGAAATAAAATACTTCAAACATCTTTTTTTATATTTTATACCACTATATTTTAAATTAGTATAGATAAACAACTTGATTTTAAACCAAACTATTTACTTTAAATGCTGTTTTAGTTTTCGTGCAAGAGTCGCACCTCTCTTCTGACTCCACTTTCCATATACCCGGCTACAAAACCCTCCAAAAGAACCGTTCCATGACGAGGAGTGGAACCACCATCTCTACGGGAAACCCAGGAGGTGGTGTACTTATACTCGTCTACTGCAAAAGCAAACTGTTCCGAAGAAGACTGCCAGAACTATATTTCTATTAGTAGATATACCTCCACTGTGATATCTAAGGCTAGAACTAAGTCATGGCAGAAAACTTGCTCTAGCCTTTCTACTAAAACCCGTCCCATTGAAGTCTTATCACTACTTCGGTCTATCTCTGCCTTCCCCTCCCTAACTTCATCTGACCTCCCCAACTTCCCAAGTTGCCATACCCCTGTAGATTGTGCCAACCAACTTTTTTCACATCTACAGTCCCATTTCTCTACTGAAACCGCAAAATCTTTTTGAAGCACCGAGAAAGCTCAGATGAATACCATCAGAACTGCATTGCAACATCATGCACTCCATTTTCTGTTCACCATTCTCCTTTCTTGAACTCTCCACAGCCATCTCTCAACTCTCAACCTTAACCTCTTTAGGCCCAGATCAAATTATTTACCCTCTTCTAAGCCACCTTTCACAATCAGCGCTACATTTTCTTCTTTATATCTTCAATCTTTCTTGGTCAACTCACACCTTCCCCTCTACCTGGAAACAATCGACAATCATTCCCATTCTCAAACCCGGAAAACCGTCTGACTCACCTTCCTCATATAGACCCATCTGTCTCACTTCCTGTACCTCCAAGCTCTTCGAAAGAATGGTTTTAGGACAACTAACCTATATTCTATAACAACAGGGCACCCTCTTACCCGTGCAAGCTGGTTTTAGACCTGGTACATCGACTGTAGATCAACCCTCTTTCTACATTTTTAACACCCCACTTAAATTTAACCCTCATCCAACCTTTCTCGGTGTAACCTTCAACCGCACTCTCTCTTTCAAACATCACGTCCTATTCTCACGGAAAAAGTTTCACAGCCGATTCCGTGCTTTCCGTCCTATCGCTTCTGCCTCTTGTGGCCCATCAAAGGAATCCTTATGTACATTATATAAAGCCTTCATTCGCCCCATCCTTACCTATGCTTGCCCAAACTGGTTTCCCTTCTCATCTCCTACCCACATCACCACCGTGGAGAGGATGCATAGATCTTTCTGTATCCCTCATCCACCAATCCCTCTCCTTCTTTGAACGAGCCCTTTGACTACCATCAACCTTTCCCCTAGCCTCTTTAGCAAATTCTAACCCCCGCACGCGACTCAAGAAAGCTTGCAGCGGATATGTTTGGAAAACTGAATGCTTTGAACAAGGAGTTACAGGGTAAAGAAAAGTCACTCATGGACTGCAAAACCTAAATTTTTTGGTCTATCAATAAACTGAAATATTTTTTTGCCCAAATTGCAAGAAAAAACTTTTCGGGATTCACACAGAACGGATAATATCCTCCAAATAATATTGAAACATTTTTCAAATCTGGTTGTCGAGTTGAACTCTACATTTTCAGATCTTAAACTAATGAAGTTTCCCTCATGAATATCTCTTTAATTGAGCAAGTGAAGAAGGTTTGGCAATGGATTGTGATCTAGCTGATGAAATACTACATTTGCAATGAGATGACACCATAAAACCAATTCATGCCTGCAAAAACCAGTTGATGTGCCTGGATCAGCAGATTTGTGCCAAGTATGCTAAGTGGCAGAGTATACACTTCTGCCATTTCCAACTACCTACTTAGTTGAATGTATACATTCAACTAAGTATACATTCAACTAAGTATTAGCGCCGTTACAGACATTTTGACAAAGAAATTAGGAATACTCGACATTTGCAAGTGTAGAGACCTTTGCACAAAACTGACATGCTTTTCTCCTCAATTTTCTTTGCTAGCTTCTCGGCATGAGGCTCATAGATCTTACAAACTATAATAAATATTTGCTTGCAATTTGAATGAGACCTTTTCTGAATTGTTCTTTTGCAATTTCTTTAAATTGTTCTTTTGTAAAAACATTCTTTTGCAATGATTTGATTTTATCCCTAAAATATATCTTTAAATTCAAGTTGGGTAGAATTCTTTTAAACATTTTTTTATTATTTTTGTTGGAGAGGAACTGACAGTGTTTAGAACTGTAAGGGAGGAACATGAAACAAACTTTGAGAACCACTGCGTCAGCCATTATCAACTTGGCGAACATTTACGCGTACGACGTAACATAAGAGAAAAAGTGCATTCATAGTAAGTGGTAAAAAAGTTTCGGCCAAAACTCAACTATTCTTCTTGAAATTCGGAGTCGCGATTGTTGAATAGTAACGATGTCGGACTTTTATGAATTGAACGATGTAAATGTGGCTAAATTTCTACAAGAAATGGATTACTTTTTAGAAGACGGAGTACTTAACTGGTTGACTAGAAAAGGGTTACTTGCTTCAAACCGCTATTGCATGAAATGTTCTTCGAGTATGGTTATACAGAAGAAAGCCTCAATTTTGGATAAAAAAGTTTGGAGATGCACAAACCGTGTAAGTATCTGAACATTTATTAGATGTTTGTTTTTTTAAAGTTTAAAAAATGCTTTTGTAGGGAAATAATACGCTTTTTTTGCGCGAATATGTTTGTCTACAGATAATATAGTAAATTCTAAAGTGTTACAAGTAATCCTTTGCAGAAATAAGTAGTTTTACTGACTTTTTTCAAGAAGTAAGTGTCAGCAATTTCTGTTTGTCAAACTCACCCGGAATCCCCCTGTGATTACTATCGCATGTTAACCCTCCGTCTACCACCAAAAAAACTGACGTTGTGAACCATTGGGGTCTATTAGACTCTATGTAGGTTTGTTGTGATTTATGATGGTTTAGGTTTGCATTTCATGCAGGATAACTAAATGGCGCAATAAACTAGCATTTCATATTACTTTTGGCATTAGCTTTTGCAAACATAATGCACATTTTTTTCAGTTGACAGCTATTAAATCTTTGTATCAATTTTAACCAGTTAAAATTTTTGTGAAGTTGAAATACTGATTTAGCTATCATAATCGCATTTACCAACGAAACAGCGCATAACCATAAACAGCAGCAACAACAATGAATAAATCAACAATCAAAAAATCAAAAACAGTAACAAATAGCACCTGCCATAATCAATAGTTCAGTGTAATTGCACCTACAGCATTGTTGACAAATTGAATTGGAGTGTTCCCAGCAAACATACTTCTTGCACACAAAGCAAACAAAACGGCTCTTCCTGTTTTTGTTTCTGTCGCAAAGGATACATCGCTATTGTTTCAATTTGGGAGCATTATCAACAGTTATCATTCTTCTCTCCATATCACAATTTTACTCTTTTGTATTTTAAAACTCTTGTATAATTTTTTTTTGCAAGAAAATTTAGATTTCGAGACGCAAACAAATATATTATTAATCATTTAACTTTCGGGGTTTTTATGTTGTTATAGTAAAAAACCTACAAATAGTAGTTTATTCTTGTGTTTTCAATAACGAAATAATGCTGTCAAAACGTTTGTGTCCATGTAACAGTAGGATTTACATTGCAAAAGCAGTTGGGGTCTCTCAGACCCCAATGGTACACGATGTTACTTTTTTTTTTAGGCATATTACAAATTAGTTTTGTGTACTGAGGTTTATGTTGGCTATACTTCTAAGGTACATGCACGAAGTCACTAAGTTTTAATATGGTACCATTTAAACTAAAAGAGTAGTCAAACGGTAAAAGAGCGTTTAGGGTCTATCAGACCCCATGGTAGACGAAGGGTTAAAGAGATTTTTTTCTTGTTTTGTCTTTATTCTCGCCTGATGCTGTTGGGGAATTCAGGGTTAGTTTTAACGACTAGCAACACTTACGGTTCCTTCTTGTAGCGACTTGTTTTGGTTCATGTTCTTTGTTTAGCGAAACACTTTAACTAAACTTCCGAAGCACACGTGTTCCGCAGAGAAAACGGTGGATTAAACATTCATTGTTTTTCCAAGACCAAGGAAAGCGACAAAGAGAATAAGTACAAAAACACCTTGCCTTCTTTTGACATAATTATATTCTTATATTACAACCAGGGTTGCGGAGTCGGAAGGTTAACATCCGACTTCGGCTCCTAGAATTTCTGAAATGCTGACTATGACTTTGACTCCGAGTCCGACTCCCTAATAAGAGCAAAGTATTTATCTTAAATTAGATTAACTAGACAAAATCATTCTTGTTGGTGTTCTTGGTCTTCTCAAAGTTGATGCGAAGGAGACGGATGTTGAGAACAGGACGGTTTGGAGAAAGATAATACGCTGTGGCTACCCCTGATCGAAGGGAAAGGCCGAAAGGAGAAGAAGAAAAAGTGATTGATGAGCAAATAATTATTTTGGTTACGAAATATAAAAAGAAAACATGCTGTTATGTTGCGCATAGATGTATTCTTAAACTTAGCCAAGTTGCGGAAAAGATTAAAGCGTAGAAAAGTTTATAGATCATTAGTTAAGAGCAAGTGTTATAAAAGAATCTTTGTACAAAAAAGTTTTTATTAAACTCTCTCTTAACTAATGATCCATATTAATGTTTTATACAGCATAAAATAATTTTTTTATAAAACTTGCTCTTAACTAATGATCCATAAACTTTTCTACGCTTTAATGTTTTCGGCAGCTTGGCCAAGTTTAAAGGCCCGTTTCCACTACGAGCGTGGAAAAAAGCATTCTTTGTTTGTTTTATTGATTTTTTTTTGCGCTCGCTTCAATTTTAACCGCTTACTTCAATCGAAGATCAATAAAAGGGACAAAGAATGCTCTTTTCCACGCTCGTAGTGGAAACGAGCCTTAATACATCTACACGCAACATTACAGCATCTTTTCTTTTAATACAAGTATATCGTATATCATAACAAAAGTAATTATTTAATTTTAATAAATAGAAATAGTAATAGCAAATAAAAAAGTTGCCACTTTCATACCAATAATAAGCTCATCTTTATTTCTCTCAAATAAACTTAAGCCATTACTTTGATTGGATGGAGTCCATCTTCTTCACGGTAATTCATGGTTATATATTGATAGTAAGAATATATATGTAAATTTTGTCGGTCCTTGCAAACAAAATAAAAAGGGGTCTATAGTTTCTATCTCATGGATAGTTGAATTGTTCCAATTTTTTACGAGACTGAACATGCAGACTCCCTGCCGTTTATACACATTCATATTAGGAGATAATTACAAAATTTAAATTGGTTCTAAAGTTTCGGTTGATATTTTTTTGAAAGAATAGAGCAAAAATTTTAATTTAATAATTAGCTGATGAGCTTAATTTCGATGATTTTATAACTTTTACAGGTTTGTCGAACTACCAAAAGTGTGCGCGCCGGTTCTTTTTTTGAAAGAAGCAACCTTTCTTTGCACCAAATCATAATGATAATTTTTTTCTGGGCAATAGACGCGCCCCAATATATCATTCAGTCGCAAGCGGAGATATTCTCCAAAGTTGCTATCGATTGGTGTCAATTCCTGCGAGAGGTAACGTTTTATCATTTGTATACATTTTATACAAGTGTAGTGCATAATCTCTCCAAACATGATTGTTAAGCCAATTCTCAGCATTTTACAATCCTAGTTTTGCAATCCACATCATGATTCATACAAATCTGGCCAAAAGGCAGTTGTCTTCACGTAGCCTGGGTCGTGAATACAGTAACAATAGTAGACACTCTTTTCGCTTGTTGGAAAAGGCAAAACGTTCCTCAGAGATTGGTCTTGCTCCCCTTCTTTTCAACATTTGTATGTACGAACGGGCCAGCACGATTTGCAGAAATTTTGCTTATGCAAACGATCTAGCATTGTTGCTCTTTTTCTAAAGTGCAAGGATCTGGAGGGGACTTTAGACAAGACATGATTACACTTTCAGTGTATCTTTAGACTTGGAGATTAAAGCTCAATCACACCAAGACAGTGACGGCAGCCCTTCATTTAAGTAACCGTGAGGCCAAACGTCAGCTAAAAATTTACAAAAGCTACACTAAAGTTCTAGTCGCATTGCCTGTGAATGTTTATGTGATTATCCGAATACAAGTATATTTTGTTTTCTGACTAACACATTTACATGGCAATGTTTGTGCTTTGCTGTTTTGCGTACTTTTCAATTGAAGCTGTTAAGCGGGAGTTATTTTGTATTGAAGTGTTTGCATAAGTGTACTTTACAATTATTGTTCATTTTGTGCAGATATGTACTTCAAAATTAATACAAAATACGGCAGCTATTGGTGGTCCTGGCCACATTGTTTCTATTGACGAAACTTTTGTGGCCAAGAGAAAACCAGGAAATTCGCAAGGACGGCCAGTAAAGCAACTATGGATTTTTGGTGGCGTAGACCACGAAACAAAGTAAGTATCACCGTGTATATCTTTTTTCTCATTTCCATCATAGCATGACTGCTATTCATTTCATCTTTTCATTTATCTTTTTGACTCGCAGGAAAGAGACGGAGGGGTTACACTTAGGGTAAGCAACTATCTCTATGTGCTTCCGGAAGTGCCAAGGTATTGCGGTCCAGTTGAAATGTTTAATTTTTGTCTTTTAGTTTTTTTATAGAGTTATTACTGAAATTTAGAACTGCTTCTTAATTGTCAAGTAGAGGAAAGTATCGTAAAGTGTCTTTCCCAAGGATGCAACAGAATGGCGTGAGTATTTTTTGAACGAAGACCATGTGAATTACAGTTTTGGCGCTCTTAGGCATTGACATGCCTGCATTTATAAATTCATGCGTGATGAAAAAGTGCTTGCAAAGCGTATTATGGTCGCAAAAAAGCTGCCAAATCTTTTAAATATGTTGCTGCCAAATCTTATAAGCTAGTACAAACAAATTGTAAAATATATTTTTTAGTGAATGTTTTCTTCGGCTTGTCGAAAAAAGAGACCAAGGTACTTTAGTGCCGATTATACAATAATCGATAGCACCGGCTACGGAAATCCATTCCGACGAATGGGGTGCCTATCGTGTTCTATCAGGTAGGGTTTTGCTGAATTGAAAATTTTTTTTGCTAACACGTCTACTAAATTTGCACTTTGACGCTCACATTCAAGGGTTCTTTTTTGATCCTTGAGTCAATACTCATGTATATGCTCAAATAATCTTCAAAAACACCTATTTTTTTAAATAGCAAACATATTTCAAAAAAATACCCATTTTGGGAAAATGACCTTGAAAATGTTGCTCGTTATTTTTTTTAGTAATAGAACTTATTGGTTTAAATTATAAAAATTTTAAGGCTGCTTCTTTTTCTTTGAAATTTTGCTGACCTGAAGTTTTTATGTTTAAACTGTGCTGGCATAGTTAACACAATTTAATGAAAAATAATTATAATTCTTTTTTAAGAAAACGCTTTTTTTCAGCGTTGGGATACGTTCACCGCACTGTCAATCATCGACAGTGTTTTGTAAACTCACAAGGAATTCATACAAATCGTATAGAATCCTTGTGGGCACAATGCAAAAACAAGTTCAAAAGAATGAAAGGTGCGGATCGGGCGTTTATTCCATCATACCTAGATGAATTTTTATGGAGGAGAAAAAGGACAAAAGGACAAGTATTGCCTGATTTATTTCAGGCAATAAAAAGGCAATATCCTCTGTAGGGTTGTTTTTCTTCTGTCATTATTTATGTGTGTATTGTTTATGATTATTATTTTGTTCTTCGATTGTAAATATTTTATACCTAAATAAACAAACTTGATTTTTTTATTATCTATATATTTATTCTTTTGACTCAAACCAAACGGACGAAAGGCGCTATACATGAGGCAAGCAATAACCCTTCCAGCTTCCAAAGTGCCAAAATGAAACAAAATAGGAAATTAACTTAAAAATTTAATTTAAAATCCAATTGTCCATATTTATTACTTTAAATATATTGGTAAAAAATATAAAAAAAGATGTTTTAAGTATTTTATTTCGCAAAGCTTAGCTTGGTCGTATGACAGATTATCATCTCATTTACTGTAAGCCGTCGTACAAATCAAAACTAAAACACCATTTAAAGTAAATAGTTTGATTTAAAATCAATTTGTTAATGTTCACTAATTTAAAATATAGTGGTAAAAAATATAAAAAAGATGTTTGAAGTATTTTATTTCGCAAAACTTAGCTTGGTCGTATGACCGATTATCATCTCATTTACTGTAAGCCGTCGTACAAATCAAAACTAAAACACCATTTAAAGTAAATAGTTTGTTTTAAAATCAAGTTGTTAATGTTCATTAATTTAAAATATAGTGGTATAAAATATAAAATAGATGTTTGAAGTATTTTATTTCGCAAAGCTTAGCTTGGTCGTATGACCGATTATCATATCATTTACCGTAAGCCGTCGTACAAATCAAAACTAAAACACCATTTAAAGTAAATAGTTTGGTTTAAAATCAAGTTGTTAATGTTCATTAATTTAAAATATAGTGGTAAAAAATATAAAAAAGATGTTTTAAGTATTTTTATTAACAAAGCTTAGCTTGGTCGTATGACAGATTATCATATCATTTAGGCTACTGTAAGCCGTCGTACAAATCAAAACTAAAACACCATTTAAAGTAAATAGTTTGGTTTAAAAACACGTTGTTAATGTTCACTAATTTAAAATATAATGGTAAAAAATATAAAATAGATGTTTGAAGTATTTTATTTCGCAAAACTTAGCTTGGTCGTATGACCGATTATCATCTCATTTACTGTACTGTACTGTAAGCCGTCGTACAAATCAAAACTAAAACACCATTTAAAGTAAATAGTTTGGTTTAAAATCAAGTTGTTTATCTATACTAATTTAAAATATAGTGGTAAAAAATAATAAATAAATGTTTGAAGTATTTTATTTCGTAAAGCTTAGCTTGGTCGTATGACCGATTATCATCTCATTTACCGTAAGCCGTCGTACAAATCAAAACTAAAACATTATTTAAAGTAAATAGTTTGGTTTAAAATCAAATTATTTATGTTCACTAATTTAAAATATAGAGGTATAAAATATAAAAAAAGATGTTTTAAGTATTTTATTTTGCAAAGCTTAGCTTGGTCGTATACGACCGATTATCATCTCATTTACTGTAAGCCGTCGTACAAATCAAAACTAAAACACCATTTAAAGTAAATAGTTTGGTTTAAAATCAACTTATTTATGTTCACTAATTTAAAATATAGTGGTAAAAAATATAAAAAAAGATGTTTTAAGTATTTTATTTCGCAAAGCTTAGCTTGGTCGTATACGACCGATTATCATCTCATTTACTGTAAGCCGTCGTACAAATCAAAACTAAAACACCATTTAAAGTAAATAGTTTGGTTTAAAATCAACTTATTTATGTTCAATAATTTAAAATATAGTGGTATAAAATATAAAATAGATGTTTGAAGTATTTTATTTCGCAAAGCTTAGCTTGGTCGTATGACCGATTATCATCTCATTTACTGGCCCAGATGGTAGGTGCTTTCACGCAGCCTGGGCCGTGAGTAAGTCTGCTCATTGATTTTAAAAATGACAGACCGAAACCGAACCTACCAAAACGGAAGGGTATCCACCCATTCCGATGTTCAGTGTGGGTCTGTTAATCGGCAAACGTCCTTTTCAGGACGGGGCAATGTCAGGATAAAACTGCCCTTTTCAGGGCACATTGCCAACAAGTTCCGAAGACCCACTATTCTTCAGCTGAACATCGAAGGCCTCACTGCAAGCAAGATGAATGTTCTTCATCACCTCGCTATGCAGTCTGAGGCACTCGTCATCCTACTGCAGGAGACCCACTGCACTGGTGCAGAGAAGTTGGTGCTACCACACTACCAACTAGCTGGGTCTTCTTTAAGCAGGAAGCATGGCCTTGCCACGTTTGTTCACGAGCGACTGAGATACACGCTTTTGGACCAATCTCCATCGACATCGGAGATCGAGTGGCTGTGTGTGGACGTTGATGGCTATAAAATAGTCAACGTCTACAAACCACCGCCAACGCGATTGCGAACCCTGGATCTCCCAGTGTTTCCTCACCCCTGTCTGTACGCTGGCGATTTTAACTGTCGTCATGCTGACTGGGGTTATGATGACAACAGTCCGGATGGTGAGTGCTTGGCTGGCTGGGCAAGTATTAATTGTCTTGCCCTCCTATATAATGCCAAGGACGCTGCCAGTTTTTATTCCGGCCGCTGGAACACTGGTACCAATCCAGACCTAGCTTTCGCTAGCGTAGGTCCAAACAGTCGCTTACCGGATAGACGTGTCCTTGAGAAGTTTCCCAGGTCACAACATCGACCTTCGCTTATTACACCACCAAGGTTTGCTATGGCAGTGCCAAACATGCCTGTTAAGCGATGGAAGTTCCGCAAGGCCAATTGGAGTCACTACATTGCTTTGACGAATAAATTCGCTAAGACTTTGTTGCCGCCTGATTCACTTGATGTGGATGCGGCTTACCAGGACTTCTGTAACATCATTAAGAAAGCAGCCAAGAAGACTATCCCACGCGGGTATCGAAATAACTATATTCCGTGTTGGGATGCAGAGTGTGAATCCCTCTATAAAACCTTTCTGCAGTCTCCTCAGGGAGACGACTCAAGTTTGGCTGCTACAACTCTGCTTGCCAAGCTTGACAGAAAACGGAGGGATCGATGGTCCGAGGCAGTTCGGAGCATTGACTTCTCACACTCTAGTCGAAAAGCGTGGAGTATCTTGAACAACCTTACTGGTAGGTCACGACACTCTCCTCGTCATTGTCCCGTTTCAGCCGATGCTATTGCATCTCAGCTGGTTAGAAATGGGAAATACGAGGCTGTTGACCGCAAGTCATCTCGACTTGTCTTTCAAGAAGTGTCTGACCTTTGGAGGGCCACAACACCAGATGCAGTAAATATCTCTGACAATTTTTCACAGAGAGAATTTGCTGCTGCCCTTCAACATTTAAAACCAGGTAAAGCTCCGGGTCCTGATTCCATCTGCCCCGAGCTTATACTCCATGCTGGAGCTGCTTTGAAGTCCTGGTTACGTGACTTCCTTTCTTCCTGTTTGCGCCGACTCAAAATTCCCAAGATCTGGAGAAGAGCACTTGTGGTCGCGATCCCAAAACCAGCAAAGCCCGTGGGGGACCCAAAGAGTTATCGACCAATATCTCTGCTCTGTGTCCCCTACAAGATCCTCGAGAGGCTCCCTAAAGAGCAGGCTGGGTTCCGACGCGGGAAGTCAACCGTAGATCAAGTTGTTCTGCTAACCCAGAACATCAAGGATTCTTTTGAGGCTAAAAAGAAGGCCGGTATTGTATTTGTCGATCTGACAGCTGCTTATGACACTGTCTGGCACCGTGGCCTTACCTGCAAGCTGCTGAGACTACTTCCGGATAAGCACATGGTCAAAATGATCATGGAGCTTGTCCGAAATCGAAGTTTCACCCTTACCACCGGTGACAGCAAGCAAAGCAGGCTATGCCGTCTTAAAAACGGCGTTCCTCAGGGATCGGTCTTGGCTCCCCTCCTATTTAACATCTATACGTACGATCTTCCTTCCATGATTTCCAGAAAGTTTGCTTATGCTGATGATTTAGCATTGTTGCACTCTTCTGGAAACTGGAAGGACTTGGAGGGGACCTTAAGCCAAGACATGTCCACACTGTCAGCGTATCTCCAGACTTGGAGGTTGAAGCTCAGTCACACTAAGACGGTGACGACAGCCTTTCACTTAAACAACCGAGAGGCCAAACGTGAGCTAAAGGTCTACAACAATAGTAGACTTTTACCGTTCTGTCCAACCCCTACATACCTTGGGGTAAAACTGGATAGATCGCTCACGTTTCGTCACCATTTAGTGGCATTGCGCAAAAAACTATCATCGCGCGTCACACTGCTGAGGCGACTCGTGGGCTCGGGATGGGGTGCTGGTGCTAAAACACTACGCATAGCCACCTTGTCTCTAGTCTACTCAACAGCTGAGTACTGTGCGCCAGTCTGGTGTCGCAGTGCTCACACTCGCCTCATTGACAGTGTCTTGAATGACGCCTTGCGCATAGTTACTGGATGCCTGCGTCCCACTCCAACGGACCACCTACCTGTACTTTCAGGCATCCAGCCAGCTGAGCTTCGCCGAATGGGAGCGACACTCTCCTTGGCTTACCGTGGATCTCTGGACCCCAATCATATTTTGCATGGTCTTTTAAGTGGGTCCTCAGATACTCGCCAAGTGAGACTAAGATCCAGACGCCCGTTTGTGCCAGGTGCGCGGAATCTCTTGGACAATCTTGCCAGACTTGGCATCCGCGCCTCTGAATGGACAAATCATAAATGGAACGCGGAGTACTGTGAAAGTGCTTCCAGGCTCCGTGCTTTTGTGCCCGGGACCAGTGTCAGGCCTGTTGGGATGGGCTTACCCCGAGCAGCTTGGGTTAAGCTCAACCGCCTGCGGACTGGTGTTGGGCGATTCCATTCGTCCATGCACAAATGGGGTCTCGCTCCTTCACCGAATTGCGAGTGTGGCGCCTCAGAGCAAACCGCAGACCATGTACTAACAATGTGCCCCATACATCGGGCACCACATGGAGCACGCGGTCTGACGGTTTTGGATGACGAAACTCGATGCTGGCTTAATGACATCACTGCCAGCATCTGATCCAGGCAGTGCAGCAGTCTGGGGTAGTAAAAGGATAAACCCTCGGCCCCAGTTCTGTTTGTGTCTGGCCTGGAGTGGATGCCCTTCAAACGATGACGACGACGATCTCATTTACTGTAAGCCGTCGTACAAATCAAAACTAAAACACCATTTAAAGTAAATAGTTTTTTTTTAAATCAACTTATTTATGTTCACTAATTTAAAATATAGTGGTAAAAAATATAAAATAGATGTTTTAAGTATTTTATTTCGCAAAGCTTAGCTTGGTCGTATGACCGATTATCATCTCATTTACTGTAAGCCGTCGTACAAATCAAAACTAAAACACCATTTAAAGTAAATAGTTTGGTTTAAAATCAAGTTATTTATATTTACTAATTTAAAATATAGTGGTAAAAAATATAAAATAGATGTTTGACGTATTTTATTTCGTAAAGCTTAGCTTGATCGTATGACCGATTATCATCTCATTTACTGTAAGCCGTCGTACAAATCAAAACTAAAACACCATTTAAAGTAAATAGTTTGGTTTAAAATCAAGTTATTTATATTTACTAATTTAAAATATAGTGGTAAAAAATATAAAATAAATGTTTGAAGTATTTTATTTCGCAAAACTTAGCTTGGTCGTATGACCGATTATCATCTCATTTACTGTACTGTACTGTAAGCCGTCGTACAAATCAAAACTAAAACACCATTTAAAGTAAATAGTTTGGTTTAAAAACACGTTGTCCTTGTTTAATAATTTAAAATATAGTGGTAAAAAATAAAAAAAAAGATGTTTTAAGTATTTTATTTCGCAAAGCTTAGCTTGCCCGTATGGGTTTAAAGGTATAACTCGCTATTTATTAAAAAAGAGAAAGAAAAGAGAAAAGTGAGTGAGAGTAGCGAAAACGAGAGAAGGTTTTTAAACGAGAGAAGAAAAAGTTTTAAAAATGAAGATGACGGCCGATAGTATGGGAGATCCGTTAGTTTCACAAAAAAAAAATCTTGATATTTAAAATAAACAAGAAACTGTTGTTTGCATAAATTAGCGCATTTAAATAAAATTCAATTTTAGGCCTGTAAAAATAATGTTTACCACAGCTTTCTATTTGAATAAGAGCCTTGAGTATTATATAGAGCTATTTCCATTTAAATAAGAATTAAGTAAAAATAAGATTTGAATAAGATTTTTTAAAATTAATGTTGATCAAATAAAGAAAGATGGCCAATAATAGAAAAGATACATGTGATATGTGTAGTAAAATGGTAAAATTAGATGAAAAAGCATTGTACTTGTTGAATTGGTTTTACTCAAAATAGAGTCCCCGACAATATATACAACATCAATAAAAAGGTGATGAAAGTTTGACATCAATAAAATATATATATATATACAACATCATTCTATATATACAACATCATATATACAAGTTCCAACTAAAACCACTTTTTATTGATGTTGTGCATATAAAATATAAACAACATCAATAAAAAGTGGTTTGAGTTGGAACTGCTCAGAATGCAGAAAAAATACCAAAAAGACATGTTGCAACAGTGATGTTTTCAAGGCAACAATTTGCAGTGAACTCAAATTCACTGTGATTAAGCAATCAAAGAAAACTTACCAGACGTTATGCAAGCTGTTCTCTCTACCCCAGGAAAACATGCAGAAAAATCTCTACAACAGTTATGCTGATATTGTATAACAGCAGCAAACAGTATTGATTAATAAAACATTGAAAAAGACTTCTTCTCTTACTATCAAGGAAACCATGAAGTCCATTGAAAGAGATATGTATGAAAAGAAAAATTAGCACAGAAACTTAATTGTTTCTGGATTGCATGAAGAATTAAGTGACTACACCTCAATTAGTTAAAAGAGTTGTTTTCCTCTCTTGAACCTAAATGACTCAAAAAGACATTTTGTTAACAAAATACATTGCAGAAAGGACAATATAAATTCTTCAGAAAGTATTAAATTAAGATTAGCTTTGGTCACAAGAACCTGATGCTATTTATTTCCACAATAATGGTAAAGAGAAAAAAATTGCAGAATCTGAGAAAATCTATTAGATCAACCCAGGTTAACGAAAACTAAGATGGAAGCTTAATAACAAAGACATAAAAAAAAGGATGAAAAGATAGTCCCACAAGTAATTGTCATAGGTCTAAAACTTCCAAGTCCTGATGATTATTTCAGTATATCTGCTGAAATTAACAATACTGTTCCTGTTTTACAGTCCCTTATAAACAATTCTTCTATACAACCTCTAACAGTAAATGTTACACTTATCCAATAAACAGTTTCAAAAAACTTTTAAACTTTAGAGCTTCCCCAGTAAGCCTGCTCCCACTTCTTGACTGCACTAAGAAATTCAAAATCTCTTAATATAAATTGCAGTTAACTGCTCAAAAAAAAAAGAAACTTGATTTCTGACTTCCTCTTAAGGGAATGCTTAATAAACTGCATTTACTATCCATATATGAATCTCATCATCATCCTGCCTTTATTGGAATAACTGAATCTTGGACAGGCAATCATATATGAGACTCCCTACTTTCATTAAATGGTTATAATTTATTCAGCAATGATTGAATCAATCAAGTTGGAGGTGGTGTCTTGCTTTATGTTTTAAAAAACTTCAAATGTACAGTTGATAAATCAATATCTAGTGATAAAGACCTTGAGCCAATATGATGCAAAGTATGGTTAGGAACTGATGTTTCCATTTTAGTCGGTGTTATACATCACTCCCCAAACAGCAGCTTAATAAGGAATCGACAACTAAATGCATTAATTTGCAAAGCTGCTCTGAAAAAATTGACATATTACGTGATCTTAACTTGAACCAACATGTTTTAGAACCTAAAAGAGATTTTGCAATTTTAGACTTGATTTTTTTTATCTGATCTTGATATTGTCTCCAACTTGGATATTATTACATCTCTTGGTAGCTCATATCACAATATGATTCATTGTGAGTTTAGTCTTATGAGTCCTAACTCAAATATGATTAAATTTTTTTTTAATTACAAAAATGCTGACTGGATTAAATTTAATGAACTTCTACGAACTGCCGATTGTGATATCATATTTTTAAAGTCAGCAACAGATTTAATTTGAGAAGAAATTTTATTAACAATTTAACAAACAATTTATTTGTCAGTTCCTGTTAAAAAACTCTAAAATTTTAGATGCTCCATTCTGGAAAACTTTAGCAGTTTGACAAGCATGCATCAGTCGTATTCAATGTTTGGCTGACAAATCAACTGTAAACAAAGACTTACAAAAGAAAGCATCAAATCACTTAAAGAAAACTGTTACTAAGGCAATCAAAAACTTTGAAATGCAACTTGCAGCTAACACTGTTGTAAAACCATTGTGACATTATGTCCAGTCAAAGTGCAAAGTTAAGATATAAATTAGACCACTGATTAAATATTCTAATAATGACTCAACTAAAAATAGTCAAGAAGATGCTGACATACTCAGTGACAAGTTTTTATCTGTCTTTACTCAAAAAGATTTTAATTTTTTCCTTTGCTCCACCCAAAACAAAGCAAGATTTTTTTGACATGTAGTTGACATTTGAGCTTGTAGCAATGCATATCCACAACTTAAAAAAACTTTTCATCACCTAGACTTGACAATCTTCCTAGCATAGTTTTAAAAGCTGGTGAATCAGTTATGATTACCATTCTGTGTTGGTTTTTCAAAATGCTTTGACTCTGCTGTGATACCATCAATCAGAAAAACTGCTTACATTACACCTCACCTGTCTTTCAATCTAAAGCAGGCAATGCATGTCTCAGAAATTGTTAAACATGCTAAGGTGGCTTTATCAATATTAAAAATAGCAATCATCAGTAGAAATAAAAAAGTGTTTCTTAAACTTTACAAACAGCTAGTTTGACCACATCTTGAATATGCAGTAACTATTTGGAACCCACATTTGAAACGTGAAATTGCCTTAATTGAAAGAGTATAACACCAAGCTACAAAATGTGTTTAGGTTTGAAAAATGCAAGTTACCAGCAATGCTTATAAATTTTAAAGATTGACTTTTTTAAAACTGAAGAGCAGTGATTGATTTATGTGAAGTATATAAATTACTCATTATATCATCATTAAATTGTAAAAAAATTTTTAATTGCAATGTGAACAGTCTACACATGATTATGTCTTTAAATTTATCAAACATCTTTTTCATTTGGATAGTAGAAAACTTTTTTTCATGAACAGAGTTATAACATGTGGAATAAACTGCCCACTGATATTGTATCTAATTTGTCTTTATGTGAATTTAGCATCATTTTTCAAATTTTGTCAATTTACATTTTGATAATCCTGGTGTTTCATTGACAAATATTAATTAGTTTTCCTAATTTGTATCAATGAAGTTGCTGCATCAATACCATTGGTTTTTTTTTCTTTTTAAATGCATTTTTTGTAGGCTCTATTGCATATTTTTATCATGTCTTTGTTATCTGTATTCATGTACCAAATTACCTATCTGTCTTTGCTCTGTTTTCATTGTCTTCTGATCTAACCTAATCTTAACAGTATGTTAAATTTTTTTTTTGTTTTTACTGTGCTTTTGTAAAATTTCCTTATGGATCTCTTTTTTTATTGCACTGTCTGACTGTTTACTTACTACATGTTTTCTTTACATTATTTTGATTACTAAGTAACGATGTATTAATAATGTGTTACTGTGTTTTTTTTTTGTCTTTTATCTGTTTGTTTTGTTTAGTTTTTTTTCTGCTTTTGTGCTGCAGCAATGGATCAGCTTATTATTCTTATTATTTATTGATAGGCAGGGGCGCACCCAGCCCCCCCAAAAGGGGGGCTGACAGAATTTCAACATTTTTTTAAACGTGGGGGGGCTTTGCCCACGTTTAATTTTATATAGTAAAATTATTATATTATTATAGTAAAATAAGTATTGTATTAAATATTATTATAGTAAAATAAGTATTAAATGTTTTTTTTTGCAGATTTCAGCTCTTTTTTTTCTGCAGATTTCAGCTCGCTATCTAAAAGCCAAGTAGTGCTACCGATCATTCTAGTGTTGTTTTAAGAAAGTAACTAAAACCTAGAAATTACTGACAATCAAGAAATGTTGCTATAACTTAATCAACACAATTAATGTGAAAAAAACATTTAAAAAGGATCCAGGCCGAAGCGGATGCAACATGTGAAAAATCAATTCTCAACAAGTACAATGTATTTTCTAAAGAGATCACAATGTAACCAATCAAATGGAATTTCAACGAGTTGAATAGAAACAGTAAAAAAGCGACAAAAACAAATTAACAAAGAGGACGATTATTATGCGACAGGCCTGTTTTGGTCTTTGGACCTTATCAGGCATAAGTTATCGTAACAGCTAAAGTGAAATGGTGGCGCGAAAAGTTAAGGTGAGAATTCCATGAAGTAACTCTTTTGGAAGATTTGGAAATGGAAATAAGAATTCCTATTTCCAAAAGCGTCACTTCATTAATTCCCATTTTCATACATTGTACTTGTTGAAAACCTATAAGTCTTGTTTTTTCATTTGTCTTATTTGTTATTTTGCAAAACGAGTTCTGCTCAGAACCACGTTAAAGAATTATAGGCTACTTAAAATTTTACAGAATAGAGGAATTTCAAGTTGCTCAAAAATTTTGTTTTCATATAAGCAATAAATTTTAGCCGATATTTTGGAGATTTAATGGTTTTTGTGATAAAATTAAAACTCAATATCAAAAAACACCGAATTTTTTTTTTTTCCTACTGTAATTGACTGAATTTTAAAATTTCAACTTTATATGTATGGCCATCAGAATTTGCTAGAACGTACTAACCAAATTATTACGTCATAGAAATGGTTTTAATTAAAAAAACTACAGTACTATTTAAAGGTTGTAAAGTAAACTGTTACATCACAATTAATAATCTGCAATCGCCAAATTCAACTTGTATAAGCGCTTTCCTACTTTAGCAACTGATTCGCTTCAGCTGAGCAAAACTACAATATCCTGCATTGTGCAGCATAATCTTTTGAAAGCAAACAGTGTTACAAAAGATCAGTGTGATGTCATAATAAAAGCTATGATAAACTGGATAAACTCTTGGTTAAAAAACTTGAAATAAAATGACTGTTGCCCAGGCTTAAACAATGGCCATCGGGTGCCGCATACAGTGCGAAAGCAGCAAATTTGACCAAAGATCCAAGGTTTCGAGTTTCTTTTTAAATGCCGTAAAATGTAAATACGGTTTTCGCAATTGTTTTGGCAATTAAAACTCATCCACCGTATAGGGGCGTCTGTTAGGAAGTGAACGATGTTTAGTGTATACTTAGGCATCACGTAAAAATTTTTGTTGAACGTTGTAGATACTAAAAATGGGAAATGCAATTATAGATCAAAATTTTGCTAAAAATTGGGACATTTTACGAAAAAAACACTGAAGCGAAAACGTGCGAAAACGCGCTCGTCTCTACCCTTTAAAGAAAGAAAAACAAAAACCATTTGTTAAGGCCCGTTTCCACTACGAGCGTGGAAAAGAGCATTGTTTGTTTGTTTTATTGATTTTTTTTGCGCTCGCTTCAATCGAAGATCAATAAAAGAAACAAAGAATGCTCTTTTTCACGCTCGTAGTGGAAATGGACCTTTATAGTTAGGTTGGCACGAAACATCACTTTACTTATCAGCGCAAAAGTTCTGTCTTTTTGCGTATCAGCGCGCAAAGGGGACTGACACCAGGCAAAAAGGAGGCTGACAAAAGTGTTTAAAAGGGGGCTGACATGACCTCCAAATCATCCCCCTGGGTGCGCCTCTGTTGATAGGCATTGGTTATTATTCTTAGTTATTTAAATAAATAGAATATCTGACTTCTAACCAATAAATAGACTTGTGTGCAATTCAGAATCATCAATTCAAAAATGTTAAAATTAGTTTTGACAGCTTTCTTGCTTTACATTATAGAAAGTGTGAAGAAATATTGAAAACCTTTTAATCAGTTGATTATTATCCCTATTGGTTTTTTAGTATTGCCAGATTTTGACAACAGACCATATTATGTTTTTAAGTTTTGTTTACAGTAAAAATATATGTGATATTTGTTTATTGTAAATATTACATAAATTAGTTGATCAGATTAATTTTTCTACTAGTTTTTGGTATGCATTTTCATGTTATATTAGTAATGTACTGTACAATTTCAATTTTTATTTTAATTCTAAAACTAAAAAATTAAAGTTTATAACTTAAAACCTACTAAAACCTTAGCTTTGGTTTATAACTCAATTCCTATGTAAAAATTTTTAAATTTAAAGCTTAACAAAAAAATGTAAAAAGTATCAAGTAAAATATAGTATGAAACTAAGTACAGTGCAATTGGGTTAATACATCCAATCACTTTGCTATTATATATAATTTCCTTGAACTGAATTTTTTTAACAATTCCAATTATAGAAACTTAAGTTAATACATATATTCTACACTTTTTTGTGCAGTGTACATGTCCACATTTTTGACTACATAACAAATAAAAGGCAATAGAAAATTAACTAAAGAAACAAACCTTGATTAATGTCATTGTGCAGATTTTTCGGGTCTCATTCATTGTTTATTGTTACTAACCTTGCAGGCTGTAAAGATTTCCCAAAGTTTTAAAAATAATTAATTCAGAGCAGCAACAGTGAACAAGATCTCTGATTTTCTGTGTTGAATAAATGTCAAAAATATTTTACATTGATTCCATTTTTATCCCAAGTTGGTTGCTCACAATGCTCACTTGCAGTTTTAGGAAAAATGATTGTTGCAACAGCTGTTTATTACATCCAAACTCATCTGGGCCAAGGTGGATGCATTAACTAACTTGTATTGTAGTACAATAATGCAAGAACAAAACTTGTGTCCATATTCTGCCACACCAGGGATGGCATAAATGTGTTATCATAATTAACAGTAGCTCTTTTACTTTAATAGTAATGTTTAATATTTTGAACCCTTAATTTTTACGTTTTAAAAATGTTTTGCAGAAAAAGTTCTCAAAACTAATGTTTATTTAAATTGATTTTGCTTTGTTCATCACAATTTTTTATTTCAAAGCTATTACAAAGTCATTTCAAAAATCTTGTTTTGAAAATAAATTAATGTATAATTATAATTCTTTTTTGATGTTTTAATAATATTGGATTAAAGTTTATTAGAAAAGTATATTTATGTTTGCAACCCATTTTAAAAATTCTTTGTATTCCAGATAGATATTTCTTTTAAGACTTTAATGTAAATTTATTGTTTCATTTGCTTGTTTATAAAGTTGGAGTTAAATTATAAACATCATATTTACTGTTAGATTCTTTTGTTTTAATTATTAGTTTTATAACAAATATTTGAAAAGCTTTGACTAATTTTTATTATTTTTTGAACTAAAACAGCAATAATGACAAGTCTTACTTGTCGTGAGCTGTGTCGTTTGTTTTGCTGCCCACCTTGTCCTGGAAATATTGCTGCTAAACTAGCTTTCATTGCACCAGACCCTACTTATGGTGTGATTCCAACTGAAAATCCAAATAAATTTGTTTTACACTTGGCAGAAAAAGCTGAATGGCAATATACAGATAGAGAAAAACAAAATTTAGAGGTAATAATTATATATTGTTAAAGTTACTGATAATTAAAATTCATATTTGTATTATGCTTTTTATTGTTGTTGAAACTTAAAGTATTTGGTAATATGCTAGATTTTTTTATTGCAAGACCTCATTAAATTTATAGAGATGTCAAATTAATACAGACTTTCTAAAATAACAAGAAAAATACTTATAATGTCAGTAGGTATTGTTAAGTGCAATGCTATTCAACCAGGTATACTGTATACCCAAGTATTTACAGGATCAAAACTAGTTTATAAACTGGGAAGAAATATAAAGAGGTATACAGCTAGGCTTCCCATTCACAAAGTCTTTTGATGTAACTCACGAAAAAAAATTAATCCAATAGAGGTTATTTGTTTTAGTTGGATGAAAAATGCAACGTATTAAAGTGTTTTGTTTTCTTGGTCTCCAATTGAATTACTAATTCAAATTCAGGTAAGAAAGGACTTAATAAGAAATGATGCATAAGCGTGAAGTAAAAAATTTTTTTATGGACTTGAATTGAATTACTAAAATTGAAGACCTCTAAAAAAGATCTTTAATTTTTTTTACAATGAAACATTTCTGTTTGTGAGATATACAAAGTTTGTAAAAAATTGTAAAAAGCCATACCATGAAAAAAGGTTAAAGAGTGCCAATTAAGTAATTATAACAATTTTTCTTACTTTTTTAAAATGAATCACACAATCAAATTCTTCCTGCACAAAAAGGCTTTTGTCTCTTATATGAAAATTAATGCGATAAGGCTTATATTAAAATATTTTAGCATTAGTGGTCAAAGTGAGGTAATGTTAAGTTGTGAAATTAAAGGCAAGAGTCAAGTTGAGGTTTTTTTTACTTTTTCTTGCATCTTGCATCATTTGATCTTGCATCATGGTTGCATACAGAGCATTTGATTACATTGAATGGTTGCAAGTTTTAAGCTTGGTTTATTTCAACACTTTCAATTTTTTTTATATGTTAGTGTTATTTGAATTAAAGAATAAGTCTCCTAAATTAATTGTCAAAAAGCTTACAGACTTGTACCTTTTTGCTATAAAGTAGTCTTGAAAAGACTGTTTTTAAAGTACTTTGAGGTTAACACTCTAAGAATAAATCGACAATGATTAAAAAGCAAGTCATTTAGTGATGCCTTGATGTCCTTTGTGTATGTTGTTTAGAATTTCTTTTTGCAATGTCTTTGGGATAACAATTCGATTGCATTTTAGTAAAAGCCCACTTATAACGAAATATCATTGCACACTTGGAAGTGTGGTGGCAAATTATGACCAACACACACTTGTGAAGGCCCCCATTTTGACAAAAATTAATCACTTTTATGAACATACATGATCTGATAAAAATTCATTATGAATTTTGTGGAGCAGGTATATAATCAATAATATAAACAACATTATTTTTTACTTTACAAAGCAAATTACAGACGAAATCAGATAATCACATACCGCTTAAACGCATATATCGTTTTATTGCATACAAATCTGAAATCCCATCTTTCATTAATTAAAAACATCGGTTAATCGCATACCACTTAAAGGAATAAATTGGATTATTGCATATAATTTTTGTCACAGTTGCTATCTTGATTCACTTAATCTAATTATTTCCCGGGAGGAAAACATTTTCGAAACAACAATCAAAAAAGTAAACAGTGGTAACTTAATCTGTCACAGCTGTTATTTGCTGTGAAATATGAAACAAAATAAGCGAAATTGCAGCAAAATACAAAACAAAAGAAGTGCGATTGCAGCAAAATGCTGATTTAATCAATTATATTAACCAAAGCAAAAAATGATTAAGAATATAGTTAATAAAATAAAAGAAAGAACTAAAATCAATTCTAGTGTTATTTAAACATTGAAAAAAGTTAAAATCATAACCAATGTAAATTGCAAACTTCATACTGTCAAACAGCTAAATCTTTATATCCTTAAAAGAAAACTTTAGAAGTAGATGTGTGCAAAACAAACTCCCAAGAGATTTTAACGTATGAGACGAAACATTTATGACAAAACACAAAGGCAATAAAAAGGATTGATTCAGCCAAATCTTCATTGTACAAGAGATAAAGTTATGACGTAACATTCAGGTGAACAAAAAAATTTAAGTTATCCAATTGTCACTGCTACAGTTATCATGAACGTGAGTGTGAGAGTGTGACTATACTGTTAATAAAAGGTGCAGCAAAATCAAAGAAATATTGCAAAACTTCACAAACATCAAAAATGCTGACTGCAATGATTAAAGAAACACAAAAACAATATAGAAATGAAATTGTTAAAGCAAAGGTCTTTTTTTGTGACAGCTAAAGGGAGTGGAGCAGATCAAAAGACTGTCAACAAAAAATTGCGTTTTGTAAGACGGGCTATTGTTTTTGGTTTTCTGATAGGCATTGTAAAAGAGGATGGCATGCCGTCCAAGCATCCACCCTAGTTGCACCCCTAGCGAGTCATAGTTAAGGTCGTGGCACAAGAAAGACCAACAAACATTAAAATTGCGTATTTTCTTGCCAGTGTTTGTAAAATGTCTTAATCGTGGAGAAACATTGCAAAACAAATTGGCAATCTACAACATGGTCGAAGGGTAATCACATAAATCAGTTAAACGTATATATCAGATAATCGCATAAAAATGCCTGGCAAATTTAATATGCGATTAACTGATTTCGTCTGTATTATCAAATGATTTAACACAGCAAACTGGTGATCAAGAAAATGTATCTGTTGTAGATAGTAACTTTCCTAGGACATACCACATTAATCTCATGGAAAATTGTTGGATTCATGGAGGCAGTTCATCTAGGCTCTTGTTACCAAATAATGCAATTAATGGTTTATGATTGGTTCAGATAGTAAAAGGCAAGCCAATCAAATGCTTAAAAAAATGTTCACATGCCCAAAGCTTCTCAATCTTGGCTTACCTTTGTTTAATATCAATCAAAGACCTTGATACATAGCTAATAGGTTTTAATTTACCTTCAATCCTGTGCAGCAATACTGTTCCTCCCATATGAGGATGAATCAGCAGCGACAAAAGTTTCATGATTGGGATTATAATGTGATAGTACAGGCAGATGGATCATTAGGTTTTGAATTTCTTCAAAAGCTTTTTGTTGAGTATTACTCCAATAAAACAAAAATTTTTTTTAACAACAATTCATGCAAATAGTTGGTAATGTAAGCAAACTTGGGTAAAAATTTTGCAAGTTTATTAACCATTCTGAGAAACCACCTAACGCACTTAGATGTCTGCAATAGGACTCATATTCCTAATTGCTGAAATTTTGTCTCTGTCAGCTTTAATTCCTTCAAAAGAAATCACATGATGCAAATAATTTAACCAGTGCTTTTCAAACTTTTTTTCATTACAGCACACTAATAAATTCTAAATTCGCCTGCAGCACACTTACTTCATGAAGGCAAAAGCCTACTTAGTACACTCTCCAAGTTTGCATACAGAATTTTATTTAATATATAATAACAGCAACACCTAATGAAGATGTACCTACAGAAATTTTTTGATACTGTGTAGAATGTCTAACGAACTCCCCTCAATTTCTGCTCCACACTTTCTAATCCTGATGGTTTCTCAGAGAAAAATAAGCAAGTTGTTGTGAATGTTATATATTTATAAATATCAGAAGACTCATGCTGTTCATTTCTTTGTGTTTTAGTTGCCAGGAGCAAATCATGCTTAATTTTAATAATTGTTCTTCTACCAAATCTAAAAATAAATAGCGCTTCAGCATAGGCGCTGAGTTTGACTTTTTTGCAGGTGTGTCAAATTTATGATGTCATAAACTATGGCATCACCATTATTTTCTTTAGAATGGAAACAAGCAATCACCTGAAAGTGTTTGTGGAGAGCAGCTCTAAATTCAAATATTCACCAATCTGCCAACCTATATGAACAGTGTCATTTAATGGAAAAATAGGCATTGATGAAAAAAAGAGTTTTGTGACCTAAAAATTAGCAAATTTCATGTTTGTAAACAAACAATGAATAATTAATGCACAAACACTCAAATGACTGCAATTAAAAACAGAACGTACGAAGCTTTTTGCAAGGGCACATTTCATATTTACACTGCAAATCTGCGTGAAAATTGCTGACTGTGTAAATTAAGGAAAGAAATTAGCAGGTGTGCTGCACACCCAGGCAAATTTGCAAGTGTGCAGCACACACCCATACTTGGTGCTTATGCATTGCAGGCTACTGGTGAGCCACAAAGCTCTTTCGAAGAGATCATGCACTTGTATTGAACTACTGCAATTTGGCAGGTGCAAATAGAAGCTCTTTTAAATAATTTTTTGTCATCAATTAAAACCAGTTTTCACTAGAAAGCCACTTTTTCCTAAAAAAGATGTGTAAGTAAAGTAAGAACTTGTCTCCACTTTAATCTTGCACATTTTTTAAACAAAGCAAAGTGAAAATGCACTGCCAGTGATGGATATTCAAAAGTTAGGGGCCCAAGGCACGGATTCCCAAAAATCAGTGTTTTCAAAAGGTCTTCACTTCGATTTGATCTCATATTTTGCTATTTTTCTGCCAAAATCATGGTGATCTAAAAAAAAACATATACAGCAAAATGAAACTATATGTGGTATTTTCAAGGGGGGGGGCCTGAGGCAACTGCCTCATTTGCCTCACCCAATATCCACTGCTGAGCTGCAGCTGTTGCCCTATGACTTTTCTAGTGCAAGATGTTAAAAAGGTTGAAAAGAACTGTTTTAATAGCAACCTCATTGCTTACACTTATATTCTTTCTTTTGCTTATTAATACTAAGCCACTGGATAGAGTTGTTTGTTTATGTCTATAAAACAAACAACTTTATGCAAATGGGCCTCTTTTCTTTTAGATTTTTACTCAAGCAGCATGTATTTAAGATTTTTAGCAATACTAAAACTACATGAACACGTAAGTCATCTGTAAACCAAGATTCCATGGCTTTCTGTCAAAACACAAAAATTTTGCAGCACACTTTAATCCCTTTCACAGCACATAGTTTGGGAAACCCTGCTTTAGGCTATGCTTTGAAAATTCACTCTTCTTGTTCAAAGTCACTTTAACTTGAGCAAGTCTGTGCAGAACTTCAATTAAACATTTGTTGTGTTGCTCTTGGGTTTCTCCAAAGATGATCATATCATCCATATTACACATGACACCAGGAAGGCTTTCCAGGATGTGTGACATCCAACGTTAAAAATGTTTGAAAGGTGAACAAATCTTAAACAGTAATCTATTAAAGCAAAACCTACCCACAGTTGTTATAAATGTCATCAAATGTTAAGATTCTCCTGCCAATGGAATATGCCAGAAACCAAAATTAGCATCCAATTTTGAAATTATTTTAGCTCCCAACAATTTTGACAAAGTCTTGTCTAGTTGGTATCATATGCAATTCACAGCACACATTTTTGTTTAATTTAGTATAATCCACACAGACATGTACTTTCTTGTTGATACCAATCTGTTGGCTCTTTGACATGAGAAATGACATTTTGTTCTTTCTTGCTTTTTAATTCTAACCAAACTGCTTTCTTTAGAGGCAATGGAATCCACCTTGACGTTTTCAGGAAAAATGATGTGGTGTCAGGCTTCAATTTAATAGCGCGAGGTTTTCCAAGTTTTCCTAAACTTGAAAATACTTCTGGAAACAAAGCTTTTATCAAATCTTCATTATGAAAAATCATATTAAAATTAATAAAAATATTCAAAGCATGTATAGCTGGCCAGTTTAATAAAAGTTGAGACATTTTTCACTATCTAAATATCTAGATTGGGGCAGTGATAACTTGGTGATAAATTTTCCTTCAACATTTAATACATCACATTGTGGTCCATCAAAATTTGTGATGATGGCATTATGTTTATGCCATCAAGTAATTAAAAAATATCATTTAGTACTAAAGTTATGTCAGCTCCAGTGTCTATTTTAAACTTCACATTTATAACATTCACAAGAATGTTAACCATAGGCTTATGTTTATCAAATTTATGATTTGACAAAATTCCCAAAAAATAACTTTTGTGAGATGCTTGGCTTGTTAATATTCAACCTACTGTTATTAGACACAATGCTAGATATATTTGAAGCCTCTTCAATAGATTGAATAGCTTGAGCACAGCAAGCTGTTTTGAAATGGCCTAGTTTGCCACATTTAAAACAACTGTTGTTAGCTGCACACCTGCTTCTCTCATGAGCTTTATAACCCTTGCACCATGGGCAATCTTTGTCTTGAGAAGAGCAACTTGTTTCACATCTCACAGCTTTGACCTCATAGCTCTTTACAGTGTTTCTGATTGTGCTTTGTTATTTTATTACAAGCTGCGAATTTCTTGTGCTTTCAATAGCTCTTTGCAATGTCAAATTAGGGTCCATCTGCAACTGTTCAGATAAGGTCACATCTGCAAGACCCACGACCAAGCAATCCCATACATCTCCTCTTTCGATTCTCCAAATCTGCAATGCTCTACCAAACAAGGCAATGATAAAATAAACTCGTCAACAGGTTTATTTGTCATCTGAACCTGTTTATTAAATTTTTCATAACATTTTTTCTAATTGAAAAATATTTGTCGAATCTGCTCTTCATTATATTTTAATTCGAAGCTTACTCAAGTTGAAATGACAACTAGAGGTGTGCAAAAAATAACAGTTTGTTAAAAAGTAACAGTTAATTTCCTTAACGAATATTAACAGTTAAGTAAATCGCAAAGTAACAGTTAAGAAGTGAACTGCTATTATTATTTACACCAGTGTTCTTCAAACTTTTTTCATCGAAACCCATTTTGCACAGGCAAATTTTTTCGCGACCCCTAAAATAGGATCTTCACCTAGAATCCATTTCTGATTCTGCTATTTTTCCCCCAACATCAAGGTGTTCTCTAAAAAAAAAAGGTCTTCACTTCGATTCCATCTCTGATTTCCCTATTTTTCTCCCAAAATCAAGGTGTTCTCTAAAAAAAAAAGGTCTTCACTTCGATTTCATCTCTGATTTCCCTATTTTCCTATTTTTCTCCCAAAATCAAGGTGTTCTCTAAAAAAAAAAAAAGGTCTTCACTTCGATTTCATCCCTGGTTTCCTTATTTTATTCCCAAAATCAAGGAGTTCTCTAAAAAAAAAAGGTCTTCACTTCAATTTGCTGTTGCATTTTGCTATTTTTCTCCCAAAATCATGGTGATCTCCAAAAATTAAAATCTAAAATCCCGCGACCCCCATTTACTGCAGTTCACTTGCTTTTTTGTTTTCTCTTATTTCTCGTATCTGCTACTAGCCAAAGTACTGTTTCACTTAATGAATAAAAAGTGTTCAAAGTAGCAGTTAGTAACAGTTATTCAAAAGTAACAGTTAAGCACATCTCTAATGACAACATTATATCATCTGCCATATCTCCTAGCAGGTACATTAAAGTACTTACTTGATTTATAGTTTAGATGCCAGGCAATATTGCTCAAAATGTCAAATTTAGTTAGGCCATTGCTTTGAGCTATTAAAATTAAAGGTTTTTGTGTGCTTGAATGGAGAACAACATTAATCCACCTTGAACTTAACTATAATATCTCTTTAGTCTGTTGATACAAAGTTTTGTGCTGGTAACACTTATGACACTGTGTTGGCTTAGTTGGTTTATTTTCTTATTGTGTGCATATTTGTAGTTAACTCAAAAAGCATCCAGCACTTATTTAAGCTAAAGGCAATGCAGGAATGCACGAGGTTAATTACACAATATACAATTTGTATGTTCTACTACATATGGTACCTTCTTTTGCATGACAGTTTTTGTAACTAGATCTAAATTGTTGATATAGAACTACATAAAAAATAATAAAAGTTTAAATTAGTTGGTAATATCCTTGTCCCTTCTAAAGCAAATTGCTTAAAAGACTTTGATGTTGCATGCTTGTCAGGAGAATAAATAGTTGATTTTGTTGAAATTGATATGTATTTGTTGAACAATACAAAAAATATTTTATCTGCATATATAACAAATAACTTTTTTAATTACTACTGATTACAAAACATCACATTTCAAATAAAATAGAATTTTAATGGTAAATGCATCATTGAAACTTTTAAGCTTTACTATTTAGCTTGCCATGCTATCATTTATTGACTTGTATCTATTTTTCCATTATTTTGTTATTACAACAATATACCAAATATTTGGCTTATTAAAATAAAACTTCCTGTGACTTAAATGTGTGAATTATCAAATTTTTGAAATTAATATACCATATATACTTGCATATAAACCGATTTAAAAACTTTTAAAAAAAGTTATTAAATTAGGGGGCGGCTCATATGTGCATAGATCTGATCAAAATGACATGATGCCACTTTTGAGACGATGCAATATCACTGATATTAATATTCACTCATGCATACAGCCATAAAAATTGAGACTGTACTAAATAAAATAAATTTCAACAAAATATAACATTATTTTAATATTAATTGTAACTGTACCTCAAACTATTAGTACATCATAATCACTTCAAATAAAATACAACTCTGAGTGTTGCCATTTTGCTTTTTCCACCACCTGATAATAACACGCTGTGATTGGTTGGTCAATCACATGATCGTGACTGCTTTTATGTTTGTGCTTAGCACGTGTAAAACATAACAATAATGATTTGTATTCTCATTTACTCTCTTCAGCAAACTTTTGGTAAATAAACATCAGATTCTTTCTATAGTATTTAAAGGGTCAGCTTATTTGTGAGTTTTTGCAAAATTCGTCATTTTGGTGCTGTTTTTTAATGGTTGGCTTATATGCAAGATAGGCTTATATGTGAGCATATACGATATATGGTTGTGGTGAAGATCATATGTTAAAACAATCATTTTAACACAAATGTTGACAATGATGGACATATTCATCTTACTTTTATTAAGCAAAATGTTAAGTGGTCCAACATTTAAAAATATTTTATACTTATTAACTTTCTATTAATAGTTTAACTACTTTTAACTGGTGTGTTTTAATTCTTTTTTTTATAGCCACTCACAAATTATAAGATACTGTATAATATTAAATAATACTTACTTAGAAATTATTTAACTTTTTCTTTAAGTTAAAAAAAAATAGATATTGATAAAATTATTTTTAATTAATTTTTTAGGTATTTATGATTAGTACATCCAGAAGAAATAAAATTGCATGCATGTATGTAAAGTATGCCACTGGGTCTCCAACTTGTCGATATACACTTTTATTTTCTCATGGCAATGCTGTTGATCTCGGTCAAATGAGTTCGTTTTATATTGGACTCTCTGCTCGACTTGGTTGCAACATATTCTCATATGACTACTCAGGCTATGGCGCCAGTAATGGTCAGGCTTCAGAAAAAAATATTTATGCTGATATTGAAGCAGCTTTCAATGCGTTACGCCAAAGGTACAGCTTTTAAATTATATTTAACTAGCTTTGTCATTCTTTTATTTGGAATATTTTTTATTATGTGTATTAAACTTTTATGTGAATTCAAATATTTTTTGTTAGTGATTATAGTTTTATAGAATATAGGGTGTCCTTGAATTATTGTTAGTTTTCAAGATTTGTCAAAATTTTATTTTTTGAGATATTTTTATTTGATTTGTTTGATAGTAAAGGAAAATGCTTTAAGCATTCACAAGAATGTTAAATCTAGCAGCAAAAATAGAGTTCATGAAAATGAGTACTCCACAGGAAAAAGCCCAGTGTGTTTCCTGGTTTATAGAGACAAAGTCAGACATCCAAGCACAGCAAAATTTTAGATGCAAGTATGGAAGAAAGCCATCTGCACAACCTATCATTTGAGCATGGCATAAAAAGTTTATGGAGACTGGTAGTGTGCTACAGAGAAAGTGAGCTGGCCAACCTCAAATATCAGAAGAAATTGAATCTGTACAATTAGTATATACCAGAAGCCCTAGAAAGTCCATTTGTAGGGCTTCTACACAGTTACAAATTTCATGCTTCACTATTCTCAAAGTTTTGCATGGAAACTTGTCACTTATCCATATAAAGTGCAGTTACTGCAAGGCCTTAAGCCAGAAGATAAGCCGCGACAAAAAGAATTTGCAGTGACAATGCTGGATAGGTTAGATTCAGACTCAGGGTTTTTAAAACATGTTGCTTTAGTGACAAGTCAATGTTTCACATTTCCAGATTACTAAACAGACACATTAAAAATACAGGGCTCAGAGAATCCATGTGATACCTGTGAGCTTGAACAGGACTCCCCAAAACCAAACATGTGGTGTGGAATCATGTGTCTGTTTTTCTTTGCTGAGAAATCAATCACAGCTCAAATTTACCTCAACATTTTGACAGAATACGTGTCACCACAGCTTGAACAGCATCAACTACAAGTTATTTTCCAACAGAACATATCATTTACCGAACCAAAGTCTGAGACATTAACCCATTAAACATTGTTGGCAACTTTAATTGCCAATAAAGTTGCTAATATCTCTCTCAATAACTCTAAACAAAGCAAAAAATTTAGGAAGAAAATTATGTCTTCAGCTCAAATAGGCATTGAAATATCTTATTCAGCATTGCTTTCTTACAATTTTGCCAGACTTTATTAAGTTTTCTGATGTTTGAATAACACAACTATAGAAAAAAAATTTTTTTTTCTTAAATTTTTCAGTGGCCATGTTTAAAGTTATTGTTTTAGAGCAGTGCTTCTCAACCCCTGGATTGCAACCCAAAAGTGGATTGTGGCTTAATTTGATTGGGTTGTCCACTACTAGTTGTTCACATATGTAAATCTATTATCATTTTTGTTGTGATTTGATGTTTATGATTAGAATAATAAATTGTCTGCAATTTGACTGTTTTCTTTATTGCATCATATTCTGTTTTGTAATGCATTCTTAGGGAAGAGTAAAGTTCTAGGTGAGGTAGTTAAAACCAGCTTAGATTTAGGCGAGTGACTAAATAATATCTTGACTTTAAACTTTTTTCTTTAGTTTGCAGTTCTAAGTTAGCAATGGCAGCTAAGAGAAAATATAAGCCAGAATACTTAAATTACGGATTCATATATCTAGTTCACAAAGGCATTGTTAAACCACAGTGTGTTATCCGCATTGACATACTGAGCAATGAATCATTTAAAGACAATAAACTGAAGCGTCATTTGCAAACTAAGCACAGTAAGCTTTCTAATAAAAATTGAGAATTTTTCAAGAGAAAAAAACAAAACTTGAAAAAACAACGAATCGATTCTGCCAGCAGCCATTTTATGTGCATCTTGAAGCAAGCAACATTAGTGTTTTGCATAGTAGCATGGCATATTGTGCATGCAAAGAAACCTCATTCAATAGGAGAGAAATTGATCGAGCCAGCAGCCATTGACATGGTGTGCATAATGTGCAGTGACAACATTGCAAAGAAGTTAGATGTAGTCCCATTGTCTAATGACACTATTCAAAGGTGCATTGCTTCCATGTCATTGAATGTCAAAGAACAGTTGATTTCTTCTATAAAACAAGTTGGAGAGTATAGCCTGCAAATTGATAAAAGTACTGTCGTAAGTGATGATGCTCAGTTACTTGTTTAGGTCTGTTATCTTGGTAAAAACACTTTGGAAGAAGAGTTTCTATTTTGCAGAGCTTTAGAAACAACTACATGTGGCAAAGATATTTTTGCATTGGTTGATTTATTTATGAAAGAGAAAGGATTGGAGTGGAATAATTGCTCCAGTATTTGCACGGATGGAGCTTCAGCTATGCTTGTATCCAGCAAAGGTTTTAGTGCTCGAGTGAAAGAAATTAATCCTAATCTGATAATCAGCCATTGCTTTGTACACCAAGAAAATTTAGTGTCTCACAGGCTTTCGACTTAGTTGGGAAATGTCATGCATGATGTAATCCAAATCGTCAACTTCATCAAGTTCAAGTCTCTAAACTCACGACTCTTTGAAAAACTATGTGAAAATTTGAATGCTGAACACAAACATCTGATATACTTTTCTAATGTGAGATGGTTATCTCATGGCAAAGTTCTGGAAAGATTTGTCACTCTGCGCAAGGAGGTGAGAGAATTTTTGATACAGAGGAAGAAGAGAATTTTTGGCAGACAAATTAGTTGATCAAAAGTGGCTATTGCTTATGACATATCTTTCTGATATATTTTCTCAGCTGAATATTTTGAATCAGTCTTTGCAAGGACCAAATGTAATGCTAGTTGACGTGTCTGAAAAGCTGCTTGCTTTTAAAGAAAAGTTGAAGTTTGTGGAAGAGAAAGATAGAGCCTGTTTTTAATCAATTTCTGGAAGATATGGAAGAGGTGTGTCTTGATGATGTCCAGATTGTATGAAAAGGCATTTAGCTTCATTGATACAAGAATTTGATCTAATTATCCCCAAAGGGCAAACGAATTGGAATGGGTACACAATCCATTTGCTGTTGATGTTGATGCATTGCCTGAGAGCTGCCAAAGTATTAATGGATTCGAAGAGGAATTTATTGACATTCAGTGTGACAGTTCATTAAAGAATATCTTTGAAAAAGGAAAGCTTGGTCAATTTTGGACAAAAATCAAGAACAAAAAGAATATTGTTGGCATTCACGCAGTCAAAGCTCTTCTGCCATTTGTTACCACCTGTCTTGTTACCATTTGTTACCACTTGTCTGGCTTTTGTTACCACCTGTACTTTTGTTGCCATTTACCACCTGTACTGTTGTTACCACCTGTACATTTGTACATTTGTTACTACCTGTCTGGCCCAGATGGTAGGTGCTTTCTTGCAGCCTGGGCCATGAGTAAGTCTGTTCATTGGTGTTAAAAATGACAGACCGAAACCAAACCTACCAGAACAAAAGGGTATCCACCCATTCCAATGTTTAGTGTGGGTCTGCTAATTAGCAAATGTTTCAGGATGGGGCAATGCCAGGATAAGATTTTCAGGGCACATTGTCAACAAGTTTCAAAGACCCACTATTCTTCAGCTGAACATCAGAGGCCTCACTGCAAGCAAGATGAACATTCTTCATCATCTCACAATGCAGTCTGAGGCACTTGTCATCCTACTGCAGGAGACCCACTGCACTGATGCAGAGAAATTGGTACTTCCAAACTACCAATTAGCTGGGTCTTCTTTAAGCAGGAAGCATGCATGGCCTTGCCACGTTTGTCCACGATTGACTGAGATACACGCTTTTGGACCAATCTCCACCAACATTGGAGATCAAGTGGCTGTGTGTGGATGTTGATGGTTATAAAATAGTCAACGTCTACAAACCACTGCCAATGTGATTGTGAACCCTGGTTCTCCCAGTGTTTCCTCACCCCTGTCTTTACGCTGGCAATTTTAACTGTCATCATGCTGACAGGGGTTACGATGACAACAGTCCAGATGGTGAGTGCTTGGCTGGCTGGGCAAGTATTAATTGTCTTACCCTCCTATATAATGCCAAGGACGCTGCCAGTTTTTATTCCGGCCGCTGGAACACTGGCACCAATCTCGATCTAGATTTCGCTAGCGTAGGTCCAAACAGTCGCTTACCAGACAGACATTTTCTTGACAAGTTCTCCAGGTCACAACATCGACCTTCGCTTATTACACCACCAAGGTTTGCTATGGCAGTGCTAAGCATGCCTGTTAAGCAATGGAACTTTTGCAAGGCCAAATGGAGTCACTACATTACTTTGACGAATAAATTCGCAAAGACTTTGTTGCCGCCTGATTCACTTAATGTGGATGCGGCTTACCAGGACTTCTGTAACACCATTAAGAAAGCAGCCAAAAAGACTATCTCACACGAGTATCAAAATAACTATATTTCGTGTTGGGATGTACAAGGTGAATCTCTCTATAAAACTTTTCTGCAGTCTCCTCAGGGAGACGACTCAAGTTTGGCTGCTACAGCTCTGCTTGCCAAGCTTGACAGAAAGCATAGGGATCGATGGTCCGAAGCAGTTCGGAGCATTGACTTCTCACACTCTAGTCGAAAAGCGTGGAGTATTTTGAACAACCTTACTGGTAGGTCACGACACTCTCCTCGTCAATGTCCCATTTCAGCCGATGCTATTGCATCTCAGTTGGTTAGAAATGGGAAATACGAGGCTGTTGATCACAAGTCATCTCGATTTGTCTTTTAAGAAGTGTCTGACCTTTGGAGGACCACAACACCAGACGCAGTAAATATCTCTGACAATTTTTCACAGAGAGAATTTGCCGCTGCCTTCCAACATTTAAAACCATGTAAAGCTCTGGGCCCTGATTCCATCTGCCCCGAGCTTATACTCCATGCTGGAGCTGCTTTGAAGTGCTGGTTACGTGACTTCCTTCCTGTTTGCGCCGACTCAAAATTCCCAAGATCTGGAGAAGAGCGCTTGTGGTTGCAATCCCAAAACCAGCAAAGCCCGCAGGAGATCCAAAGAGTTATCGACCAATACCTCTGCTCTGTGTCCCCTACAAGATCCTCGAGAGGTTTATCTATGCCTGCATTAAACCATTAATCGATCGACTGCTCCCTAAAGAGCAGGCTGGGTTCTGATGAAGGAAGTCAACCGTAGATTAAATTGTTCTGCTAACCTAGAACATCAAGGATTCTTTTGAGGCTAAAAAGAAGATCGGTGCCGTATTTGTCGATCTGACAGCTGCTTATGACACTGTCTGGCACCATGGCCTTACCTGCAAGCTGTTGAGACTACTTCCGGATAAGCACATGGTCAAAATGATTATGGAGCTTGTCTAAAATCGAAGTTTCACCCTTACCACCAATGACAGCAAGCAAAGCAGGCTATGCCGTCTTAAAAACAGCGTTTCTCAGGGATCGGTCTTGGCTCCCCTCCTATTTAACATCTATACATACGATCTTCCTTCCATGATTTCCAGAAAGTTTGTTTATGCTGATGATTTAGCATTGTTGCACTCTTCTGGAAACTGGAAGGACTTGGAGGGGACCTTAAGCCAAGACATGTCTACACTTTCTGGGTATCTCCAGACTTGGAGTTTGAAGCTCAGTCACACTAAGATAGTGACGGCAGCCTTTTACTTAAATAACTGAGAGGCCAAACGTGAGCTAAATGTCTACAACAATGGTAGACTTTACCGTTCTGTCCAACCCCTACTTATCTTGGGGTAAAATTGGACAGATCGCTCATGTTTCATCACCATTTAGTGGCATTGCGCAAAAAACTACCTTTGTGCGTCACACTGCTGAGGCGACTCCTGGGCTCAGGATGGGGTACTGGTGCTAAAACAATACGCATAGCCATCTTATCTCTAGTCTATTCAACAGCTGAGTACTATGTGCCAGTCTGGTATCGCAGTGCTCACACTTGCCTCATCGACAGTGTCTTGAAAGACATTTTGCGCATAGTTACTGGATGCCTGCATCCCACTCCAACGGACCACCTACCTGTACTCTCAGGCATCCAGCCAGCTGAGCTGCACTGACTGGGAGTGACACTTTCCTTGGCTTACCATGGATCTCTGGACCCTGATCTTGTATGGTCTTTTAAGTGGGTCCTCAGATACTCGCCAAGTGAGACTAAGATCCAGATGCCTGTTTGTGCCAGCTGCGCGGAATCTTTTGGACAGCCTTGCCAGACTTGGCATCCATGCTTCTGAATGGATAAATCACAAATGGAAAACATAGTACTGTGACAGTGCTTCCAGGCTCCGTGCTTTTGTGCCTGGACTGGTGCCAGGCCTGTTGGGATGGGCTTACCCCAAGCAGCTTGGGTTAAGTTCAACCGCCTGTGAACTGGTGTTGGGCAATTCCATTTGTCCATGCACAAATGGGGTGTCACTCCTTCACCGAATTGCAAGTGTGGCGCTTCTGAGCAAACTGCAGACCATGTTCTAACAGCATGCCCTATACATTGGGCACCACATGGAGCACAAGGTCTGACAGTTTTGGATGACAAAACTTGATGCTGGCTTAATAACACCACTACCAGCATTTGATTCAGGCAGTTCAGCAGTCTTGGGTAGTAAAAGGATAAACTCTCGGCCCCAGTTCTGCTTGTGTCTGACCTGGAGTGGATATCCTTCAAAAGAATGACGACAACCACCTGTCTATGTGAGAGTGGTTTTCTGTGCTTGCGCAGATCAAGACAAAAACTAGGAACTGCCTTGAGCCTGAAAATGACATGAGATTGGCCCTAAGCAAAATTGTTCCAAATTTTGACTAAGTTGTGGAATCAATTTAAAACCAAGGCTCACATTGATTAAATTTGCACCTTTTGTCATAAATTGTAATCTGCTTAGTTTGATTTTTTGTGTTTGCAAAATAAAATCTGTGAAAATTTTGGGTCGCCAAAGTTTCTCAACTTATTTATGCCCAAAATTTGGGTCACCACAGAAAAAGATTGAGAAGCACTGTTTTAGAGTTTTCAAAAATAATTTAGTTTAGAAATTTATATTAAAATATTTACTGGGAATAGTTCTTTTCAACAAAATTAAGGTTATTTAAATTTACCTTTTTATGGAATTTATATAGACTTTTATAGAGACTGAATTATGGAAAGTTTTATAAACACACTTTATTGGCAACTAAAGTTTCCAATGACATTTAATGGGTTAATGATTTGCAACATCGAATAATTGAAGCAATTGATACAGTTATTGTAGATATGTTAGCAAGAACATGGCAAGAAATTGAATATTGGTGGGATATCGTATGTACAACTGATGGTGCACATGTAAAGGTGTACTAAAGCATCTAACATGAACTTGAAGCATTTCCCTTTACTATAAAACAAACTGATTAAAAATATCTCAAAAATAAGACTATGGTGAATTTTTAAAATTGTATTGATAATTTATGGACACCCTGTATTATACTGAAGTAACAATGTCTTATATTGATTGTTATGGTGGAACATTAGTGTTTAAATACATGATAAATGATATTGTAGTTAGTCCATAAAAAAATAAATTTGTTCTTATCGAAATCAATGGACTATATATGTAAGTTGTTGTTTTTTAAGTTCTCTTTAGTTTAATGGATCCAATCATTATTTACATAATCTTGTCCAGAGTGAGATAAAATAGGCTACTTTTCTTTGCAAAGCTTTTAAATAATATGTTGTCATAGAATAGACAGTGTTGATTGCACAATCAAGATAAAGTCACACTTTAAAAACATTTGAAATTGTTCTATGTTGCCTGCTGTTAGTTAAAATTGTGTTGATTGCCAATTTCATTATATGATCTAAAAAAAAGAAACTACTCAATTTGTGAATAATTCTTTCTCACTTAGCAAATATTTAAAATATTTGTTTTACGTTACATCAAGCATGATTCTAATTGGGCATTTTATAGCATCCTTTATCCTGTATTGGTTCCCAAATTATTATATTTTTATTGAAAAACAGTCTGTTGATCAAAAAATTTGACCTTCTGGTTGTCAATGCATAATGTGGTCAGATCAACAACAGGCTTTGCTTGTCCAACTACATACTGTATATTTAGAACAGATGTATTTGGTTGTTCAATTTTATAAATATAATATACAAGGTGTGTCCAAAAAGTAACAAGACTGGTGTTATAAAAACTTTATTGAAAAATATTGAAATATACCAAAGTAAAATACCTTTAAACTAATTCCCTTCCACTTGAAAACACTTGTGCATTTGCCTTTTCCACAATTCAAAACATTCTTGGAAGGCATTTATGGGCTCTTTTTGACCTCCATCATCACAGCCACTTTAATGGAATCGATGTCAGAAAAATGTGTTTTTTTCAGAACAGATTTGATCTTAGTGAAGAGAAAAAAGTCACACAGGGCCAGATTGGGGGAATATGGGGCATGTTTCAAAGTTACAAAGTTTTTTTCTGCAAGAAACTGATAAATACTCAGGGCCGTGTGAGCAGAAATGTTATTGTGATGGAGCATCCATGCATGGGCTTCCCAAAGGCTTTGCCTCTTGTCACACATCTTATGAGGTGCCAAACAATCTCTTTATAGATGGTTTGGTTCACTGTTTGGCCTTGGGGTAGGAATTTGAAATAAACAATGCCTTAAATATCGAAGAACACAATAGGCGGAGCCTTTGGGAAGCCCACACATAGATGCTCCATCACAATAACATTTCTGCTCACACAGCCCTGAGTATTTGTCAGTTTCTTGCAGAAAAAAAACATTGTAACTTTGGAACACCCCCCATATTCCCCTGATCTGACCCCGTGTGACTTTTTTCTCTTCCCTAAGATCAAATCTGTTCTGAAGGAAACCCATTTTTTCTGACATCAATTCCATCAAAATGGCTGCGACAACAGAGCTCAAAAAGATCCCATAAAATACCTTTCAAGAATGTTTTGACTCATGGAAGAGGCAAATGCACAAGTGTTTTCAAGTAGAAGGGGATTATTTTGAAGGAATTTGACTTAGGCATATTTCAATATTTTTTAATAAAGTTTTTATAGTGCCAGTCTTGTTACTTTTCGGACACACCTCATCAGATTTTATTATTAATTTATTTACATTTCACCTTATAAGGTTTTGATGCATGTTGCATTTTTTTAAATATATTTTACTTGGCACATCACCATTCAGCAGGTAAATTTGTCAACAAGCCAATTGGGCAATGATTTTTTTTAACTAGCTTTGTTTTGCTGCTATCATAGTTAATGATTGTGATGCTATGGGTAAAAGTAAATGGCATAATTTGGCAGAAAAATCAATTTCATATGTATAAATAACCTTTTAGTAATAGAACTGAACAAAACAATTTGTATTATGAATTTAAACTTGCAAGGTTATTTGTCTACAAAGAGTAATGACATGTGGTTTCCTTGCCCTTTGAAATTTAAGCGTTTTCAACATAAAAGCACATTTATTAAACACAACAAATTTGAGCAAATCATTGCCCAGATGAAAAACATCATGTTACTCTACACTTGCATATTACTTTGAAACGTTACATGTCTGATGCAAATGTTAATGTTGGGTTAACATGTAATATCAATGTTGTTTTCTCACAACTTTAAATATGTCTTACAACTAATAGTTTAGTATATTGTTTGTTATTTATAGGTACTCTGTTCAACCAGAAAATATTGTACTGTATGGACAAAGTATTGGTACTGTTCCTACAGTTGATCTTGCTGGAAAATATGAATGTGCAGCTGTCATTTTACATTCACCATTAATGTCAGGACTGAGGGTTGCATTTCCAGATATAAAAAGAACATGGTGTTTTGATGTTTTTCCAAGGTAATGGATTCTAAATATTTTTATGCTAGCCAAATTGTTTTGATACATCTTGACCAGGTTTGTGATAATATCAGAGATTAATTGGTATCAGTATTTTTGAATTAGCTAGTCTTATATTTATTCCTGTAATAAAGTAATTGTCCCAAGATTATAAACTTAGCCTTAAGCCACACAATGTATGCATTAAATAAATTAAAAAGCTCTTGCAATAATTGTTTAAATCATTTAATTTTTTTCAGTGTTGAAAAAATTTCTAAAGTCACTGCTCGAGTATTAGTTATACATGGAACTGAAGATGAAGTTATTGATTTTTCGCATGGTCTTGCTATGTACGAACGATGTTTACGACCTGTCGAGCCGCTATGGGTAGAAGGTGATATAGATTATATACTTTTGCTAAGTTTTTAACTTTTATGTCAAATACCGGTACTTATAAATTGTAAAACTAGTTTGCATATTTTAAACACTTAAAAAACTTAATTACTTTGAATTTTAGATTAAACTGTTTGTTTGTGGTCAAGATTTGAGAACTGTGAAATTTGGCTTGCTTTTAGTTATGAACTAGTAACAGTGCAAAAACATATTGCAAATATTTTGTTAACCAAAAGCATTAATTTTAGAATATCAATTTGCTCTTCACAGTTTTAGTTAATTATGATCAAGTTACTGAATAAGAAAAAAAGATAGATGAATTTTTTTTATTGAGGATTTCAAATTAAACTATTATCCTTTTTTACTAAAAACTTTATTCGTTTTTGTAACAACAAAAAATTGCTATTAAGAATGAGCATCTACTCAAAGTGCTTAACATTTTTTTAAAAAATTAATTTTAGTAATTTGCTCGTGTCGCTTTCAACAGAAATAGAAATGCGACAGTAAATAGCTATTTTCAATTTTTATTAAAAGCAGTACTTAATGAAAATTACGTGTATATACGCATATATACAGTATATATATATGCATGTATATGTGCAGTTTGTTTATAGTTTAGTACGATCGAACAATATTGATAAATTAATTTCATCAACTTGTTTTTTATCATAAAAGGAAAATATTTTCATAGTTTAAACATAAGTTTAAGTCAGAAATAGCTTTTCGTACAATACGCACTTCGGTATATTTAAGTTTATGTTTGCCCTCACTTCGTTATACACAACTAAATGTTTCAGGTGCCGGACACAATGACATTGAGCTATACAGTCAATACATTGAAAGATTACGTCAATTTCTCAACGTCGAGTTGTCTTCAGACTGAATCTATTCGTTGCAATTTTGTGTTTTTTTTCACTCATCTTAAAAGTTGCTGCTTTTAAAAAAAACACTTAGATCTTGAATCACTATACCAAATATATTTCTACTGTGTAACTTTCAATCACTGTGTAACTTTCAATCTTGTGTCAATGCTAAATTTTTCTTTTTCTATTGTGGAAGTTGTGTTTGTTTTTCAAAACAGACAGCAATGCATTCGTTAAAAAAAATATTTTTTTATTAAATAAAAAAAAAAAAAATATTCGATAATATAATTTAATAGTTTCTTTTTTGAGAGCCAGCTCTCAATTATTTAATTTGACAATTTTATGTTGTTGAAAAATGTCATACAAAAAAAATCAAGATTGCTTCATACCTCAAACATAATTATTTTTAATAATTGCTTGAACGCTTTTAATGTTTCTTGATATGAATTTGTGGTTTATGCGAATTTTCGCTTATGATAATAAGCAATCCTTTTTTTGGCGTAACATTGTCATACAGCTACATCCTCATTGTCAACCAGTTCTCTTGCGTAGTATTGTGCTATTGCAATGGGATTGTTAATTTGGATTTATGGTCAACTACTATCATAGCTAACTCTTGCTGCTTTGATTTTGCTTTATATAGTATTTACTGTTTGTCACCTTCTCCATCTTTTATCCGATTGAAAGTAGTCTTTTGGCGGCATAGCTTATTTTTCGTATTTAAAAATATTTTCGTACTTCATGACTTTTTGCAGATACTCTGATGCATTGTCAATTCAGCAACTATTTACATAAATATTTTAACTTATATATTTAAAAGCAATAACAGAAATAGTTGTGCCACTTTTTCATAGGGGGTGAGTATCTTGGATGAATTTACGAAGTACTTGCATACCGCACGTAAATTCTGATTTACCGTACGTAAACGTTTGTCCTTTAATTATATTAATGATTTAGTCTTGATTAGTTATTTTCAGTGGCTTTACGATTGTTTTTTGTTATTATCTGTATTTTACTTTTTTTTTTGTTGTAATTGTTTAAACTTTACTGCAAAGATTCATAGAGCCAATGAAAAAAACCTCGGTAAATTAGTGATGTTTACGAATTAGACGTCAAACCTGCGCTTTTCAATAATTTTTGACTCTCTTTTTTGTACTCCTGACATTTTATCTGATCAAAGAAAAATAGATCGAGTAGAATTGAAAGAATTGGGAAAACTGTTATGCCGAAAACACAGCAGAAAAAATTGCTTCCCAAACTTTGTCGTCGTTTTCTTGCAAATCTAAGCTAGTCGCATCACATATCGTGTCTAAAACCAGTTTATCAAAACTTTGTCATTTGTTTTTAGCAACGATTAGTATTAAAACCTTCTTTCACTTTTCCATTACTAAAATCAAATGACAAAGCATCTAATTTTTATTATAATTTTCAAATTTACCTCAAATTTGGTTTCAAGTTATAATGTTAGCGAAAGCGACACCGTTACCCCAGATTCGTCTTTTTGTGTTATTTTGTGTCAACATGCATTACAGCCTTTCATCATCAGCAGTGTAGACATTGTTATTTATTGTCTGCTCATGTTTTTAAACATTGGACATTTTACAAAAAAAAGTCCCTGTGAACGAGGTTTTGGTTTTACCTCTCCCGATAACTTACGTTGCAATCGAGCTTTTAAAAATGATATTTGCTTAATAACTTACTAATTAAGAAAACAATTGAAATGCTGTTTGATCACTAAATGTAGTTTTGGCAAAACAAGTCAAATGCTATTTCATTGCTAACTATTGTTGCTGATATTGGTAAGTAAGTCAAGTGCTGTTCGATTACTAGATTTTGTTGCTGATACTAGTAATATCGTTGATAAGAACTTTCGAACGGTTTTGTAATATTAGTGCACTTATCTTTTTTTTTCTAAATGTCATAGATTTTTTTAAATTTTTGTTTAATTGGTTAGTTTAGGTCAATAGTGTGACCGCATTTTGTCTCTTTCACTTGTGGTTGTGTTGTCTTTGCACTTTTTTTTGACTGCAAGTTTCATATTTGCAATTCTTTTACACGTGTTATTTATTAACTAGGAAATTAGTGGTTGTTTTCACATAGATTTTTTGGTTTTTTAAACAAAGAAGATATTTGCTCATACAAACTTTACTTGTAAGCACTTTATTGTGACGTGTGCACACAGGTAACAAATCAGCCTTGTTCACTACAAACAATTTGCTGTTTTCGTCAATCGGCAAACTTTTGTTTTTTTATGAGTAGGGTTCTCCATGTCAGCAACAGGGCAATGTCTTCGCATATTTTAGACTAATCGCTCAAGATTTTCAGTATAAATGAAAATTTAATCGTTAAGTTATGAGTTAGTTTATTTATATAGATTGGAAAACATGTTTATTTGCAATAAATTAGTGAATAACATTTGTTGTTTGACATGTCTTATCATTATAAGTTCAGTGTTTCTCAAGCCTTTTTTTCTGCGACCCAAAATCGCTAAAAATAACGATTTGCAAAGATGACTGCGACCCAAATAAATTTGACTGAGCGTAGTGAAAACGTAGTGATCTCTAAAAAAAAAAAGGTCTTCACCTTGAATCTGTTTCTGATTTCTTGATTGTCATCTCAAGAATCTAGCGTTCTCTAAAAAAAAAAGGTCTTCATCTTGAATCTGATTCCGATTTCTTCATTTTCTTCTTAAATTCGTAATGACATCTCAAGAAGGTTCTTCACTTCTCAAATCTTGTGCGCGCAGATCTTTTTCTTTTACGTGCGGTAATTTACAAGGCTTCGCGACCCATCCGCATAGCCTTGGCAATCCACTTTTGGGTCGCGACCCATGGTTTGAGAAACACTGTTATAGTTTATCCATTGTACTTTTGTGACTTTAAAAAATTAGATATTACTTTCGCTCATTCGGTGTTTGTGCTGTTAAAAAAAACTTTTAACGAATTGATTTTTGTAAAATCGAAAATTGCTAAATTGCCTTTAATAATTTTTTGTTTGACTAAGTTGATGTGGGTATAGATCTTGATATATTAACATTGAACAATGACTACGTAACTGTCGTGATTCCTTGATTAGTTTTGTTCTGGTTATTCGTGACAAATTCTTTTACTACTTTATGGTTTGACATGTAGGCCAAGCATTCGTCATTGGTTATGTTTGTGTATTTAAGAATAATTTTCGTTTGTGCGATTTGATATAAACTGTTTTGTCTCGTTTTCTTGTGCTTATTTGTTAAGAAAATTAATGTGTTGGTGCAATTGTTTGTGAAGTTGGTAAGTAAAAATGAGTTTTATATTGATATGCTTGTTCAGCGTGAATATCTCTTCTCGGCTTAAAAAGCTTTCAATGTGTAACATACGTCGTTTTTATTTTGCTACGTCACTTTATTACTTTACGAAATTAGACTAATTGATTTATTTTTAATTCAATCGAACTTGACACTTTTACTAAACAAACGCGACATAACTAAATAGATTCAACCAGTATACTTTTGAAATTTGCGTTTTTATCTGTTTTAATGTGGTTTTGTTGCAAATTCGGGGTCTTGTTCTTTAAGTTTAGTAACTTAACGAAGAAACAGAGCTTCGTATGGGTTTATCTTCCTCTTAGTACTTTTTGCTGCGTTGCCTGGGTACGAGACTACGATGCTAAGAATTCGGCGCTCAGATTTGAAAATAGCGCTTGACCTTTAATTTTAATTCTGACGAATATGTAAAATTTGTTGTTTGTACTTGCTAGTTTGTAAGATTGAGCTTACTTAACAATACCAAAAAATCAAACAATTGAAAAGTAGCTTTTAATTGTTCGAGGATTTTTTCTGTGGTTATTAGTTGTGGCGGCTCCGCCACGACGTTCACAAGCAACAAAAAGGTCTCCCAAAAGACAATAAATGACTTATTTAAGAAAACAATTTATAGGCAGAACAGTTAATAGGAAATTTTACTATATGTAAACAATGGGAAAATTTTTCTTGTCATTTTCCGGAACAACAATCTGGCAAACCAGCGAATCCAAATAAATTTTACATAGCCCGATTAAAAATCAAAGTTCAAGCGCCCAATTGTCGCGTCTTGTATGTCGTAAAACGCTAAAAATTAAGGTCAATTATTAAATACATGTATCAAAAGTCGCTTCAACTTTTTAAAAATGCACTGTTAAAATCATAAAAATAAAATAAAACTCGCAATTTAATTCGACAAGTTAATTAACTGTATAGAAGTCTTAAAATCTCTTAATTCTATTGTTTACAGCAGGGGTCGGCAACCTACGGCCCGCCAAGCAAAATCATCCGGCCCGAGACATCTTACTGAAGTATTATAGAATACGGCCCACTGTGTCGTTTGCAATCTTAGATTTTGACAAATTTCAACAATCCATGCAGCAATAAAACTGATATATCATTCAATTATTTTGTCCCAGATAAAAAAGATGCACATGACCGTGTCTAATGAGAATGTGTGCATGCAGACAAAGAAAATGCTTTGAAAGAAAGCAATAAGTGTGTGTGTTTGTTGACACGCGCATTAGTGAGAGTGGAAGCAATCCAATTGTCATATTTTAGAAAGCTTTTTAAAATTGTGGTTGCACATAATTAGCAATGTTTCAGTTTTGAAGTGCAGGGCAATGCCAGTGTATTGGTAAAGTGCAATGCCAGTAGTTAGGAAATGTGTTAAGTCTCATACACACTATGCTATTTTTTGTGTTGTTTAAAGTTAAAAGAATGACTAGCCTAAGTATAATCTTATCTAAAAACTTTAGACAACTTAAGTTGGGATGTTAACAAAACGTAGAAAGGTTGATGCCGAGTGCCGAGATTTTAGTGATGTGTGGACGGAGAAGTACTTTTTTACATTGCACTTCGGTATACCTACATTCGGCGATCACGCTTTAAGCGTGCAGTAATCACGCTCATGAAACATTATGACACAACAGACGTCGTTTTTGTGTTTTTGCTATTTCATATGTGTTTGCATCGTGTTCTTTACTAACTAAAGTCCTGTACGATAGATAATACTAGTTAGTAAACATATATTTTTCTAATTCATTTTAGCAATCTTAAAATGTTATCAAAACGTAGAAAAGTTGATGTGCAGTGCAGAGGTTTCAATGAAGAATGGGAAAACAAGTACTTTTTTTGTGAACCATTTTGGAAAACCTACTTGTTTGATTTGCAATGTTTCTGTTGCTGTCAGCAAAGAGATCAACATAAAGCGTCATTATGACACAAAGCATTCAAATTTTTCCAAGTTTGTGGGTCAAGCAAGAAAAGACAAACTTGATCGACTCAAAGATAGTTTGAAATAGCAGAGTTCTGTATTCCAAATACAAACGACTGATTCGAAAAATAATACTCGTGCGAGCTATAGGATAGCACAGATAATAGCCGAAGAAAAGAAAGCGTTTACCGACGGAGAAATAGCAAAAAAATGTATGATGGCTGTCCGGAGAAAAAAAAGTTATTTTTAAATGTCAGTCTTTCTGCAAGAACTGTCACCCGGAGAATTGAAGAAATGTCCGAGAACTTAAAATGCAGTCAAGAAGATTACTTTAAAAAACTACAGTTCTTTTCAATATTTATAGATGAGAGCACAGACACGACAGATACAGCTCAGTTGGCAGTATTTGTGCGGGGAATAAAAAAAGATTTTCATATTCTTGAAGAATTTGTGGAACTGATTCCTATGAAAAATACTACTACATGAGCAAATATTCTGAAGGCATTACTTCAATGCCTTGCAACCAAGAACGTAGATCTCTCCAGACTGGTGTCAATAACAACTGATGGCGCCCCGTCAATGGTAGGAAAAAATAAGGGGGTCGTGTCTTTACTTCAGAAACACATGAAAAACAATGAAATTAATAACAATATTGTGAAATTACAGTGTCTTATTCACTAGGAAGCATTGTGTGCAAAGGTGGCAAGCTTGTAGTGTTGAAGACTGTAAACTTTATTTTGTAGCGAGGATTGAATCATCGTCAGTTTCGACAACTACTCTTAGAAGCAGAGAGTCAGTATGGTGACTTGCTGTACTTCTGCAATGTCCGCTGGCTTAGTCGAGGTGATATGCTTCAAAGAGTATACAGGTTGAGGGAAGAAATAGCAACCTTCCTTGAACAAAAAAAACATTAATGCTGCAGAATTTCGCGATCAGAAATGGGTTTGCAATTTAGCATTTCTGGTCGATATAACGTCTCATTTAAACAAGTTGAATCTGCAGCTTCAAGAAAAGCAGCAGTTGATACACGAAATGTGGAGTTATACAGTATACGCGCATTCACAAAACTACGACTGTGGGAAGGTCAGTTGGAAAGTGGAAATTATGCTCACTTTCCAACATTACAAGAGAACAAGCCTACGAGCAGTACTCCATTTGTTTCTGTGATTCAACATTTAAGAACTGAATTTTTGTCCCGCTTTGGTGACATTCGCTCTCTAGAAAATGATATCAAATTGTTCAGTACTCCCTTTGATGTACAGGTGGACACGGTACAAGAGAAATATCAAATGGAACTAGTTGAGTTGCAGTGCAGCGACGAGTTAAAATCAAAATTTCACGACGAGGGTGTATTACTGCTTGATTTTTATAAAAAATATCTAGAATGCAAACAATACCCCAACTTGATCAATCATGCCAAAAAGATGGCATCAATGTTTGGCAGCACTTATGTTTGCGAACAGCTGTTTTTGTCTATGAAAGTCACCAAGAGCAAGTTGAGAACACAACTTAATGATGGCGACTTGCAAGATATTATTCTTCTTGCCACTTCCAATTTAACCCCAGATCTTCATAAACTTTCAAGCCAAAAACAACATCAAATATCCCATTAATGTTGTGACAATAACAATAATAGTAAATGTTTATTGTATTTTTTTTTCAAGAGCTGTCAAAATCAAGAGTTATTTTAATAAGCTTTCATAATAATAAAATGTCTAAAAATCACACTTTTTACAACTAATTATTAGCGGAAATTTATTACGGCCCGCCGAGATCTTGTTGAGTTTGGTTTTGGCCCGCGACAAGGAAAAGGTTGCCGACCCCTGGTTTACAGTCTCTGTTTTATGGCGGTGTTCCCTCTGAAAATAATTTGTGCTTATCAGCAGGCCTCGTGCAGTGATTGTAATGAAATTTGATTGGTTCACTTACACGTGGCGAGCACACTATAAATTAAAATCTTGGTGAATTTATTTTCTTTCCATTTTCTTTCCGTCGTTTAGTGATCCAGTGGTTCGGTGATTTGGTTCAGTGTTGTAGTTTGAAAAGTGAATTTGTAGATCGCAGCGAAACTTGGGAAAATTTCGTTTTGCGATTGCATCGTTTTGGCTGTATTGTCGAGTAAATAATTGTGGTCGTTGGTTTGTGGAAGACTGTGATAATTAATATATCAAAATTTTGACTTTAATATATATATACAGTGGTGGGCACGGTACTTCTTAAAAGTACCGCGATACCGGTACTCGGTACCTTGCTAAAATTGTACTGCGGTATCAAAAAAGTACCGCGGTACTCGATACTTTTGAATAATACCAATTAATGGTAATGACTAAAACTCTGTCATACATTGGTTTTATTCGACATTTAAAAATTGTATTTAACAAAACGAAAACAATGTCGTAGGTATCCAACTGTTCACTTTCAAAAATTAATTATGTTTTGTATGTAAAAAACATGCAGTGAATATATTTTATCTTGATTTTTTGGATAAATTATGCCTTGGATATATGAAAGGTCTAATGAATACGTTGTCTTTTGCTTTGTTTTTTATGTAAAAAAAGTTTGTCAGGAATCGTACTAATTTCCATATAATCTATTACAGTGCTTTAGTCAAACTTTTTGGGCCACGGACCTCTATTTGCAAATCTTTTTTATCATGAATCCCAATCTTTAGTCACATCAGTTTTCTGCCCAGCCAACGAGGAAAAATAAAACAAACCCAAAAATAATTAACACAAAATCCGTTAAAAAATAAATGCGTATAAACCAGGCATACCTTATTTCCGTAGGGGCAAACCGGGACGCTCGTTTATAGACAAAAATTCGTCCCTAAAAAGAAGTGTTCTCTAAAAAAAAAAAAGGTCTTCACTTCGAATCTCGGATTTCATTGTTTCTACGGGACGAGGGGAATGACTTGTCCAAACCTGCGCAGTCAGGGATTCAAAAATTTGATTGTTTTGGATCAACTAATGATTTAATAGCGATGCAAAACAATTTCGGTTACACAATTTTTTAACCTTATTCAAATAGAAATTTAAAACAATTAAACTACCAATGATCTTATTCAAATAGAAACAAATAAAAAATAAAAGGATTAATTGATAAACATAGCTAACGCAAACAAATTACTTACTACAAAACATACCTAACCTACTCTAGCTAAATTAGCATATAAACAAGTAAAACACGAACCTGATCCTAAGCTAGCTAGGTGAAATGACACGTTTAAAACGAATGGATAAATCAAGTTACAATGCATTATTACGTCACTATAAGCCGTTTTCAAATGCTAAACGAAGGAAAATTCTAAATTAAACAGTTAAAAAAAGGCTACTGAAACAAATCTTTTGAGAACAAAAATGTGCAGTAAATTAAAACAATAAATAGTCTTTTTGCCAAGCTGGAGGTTTTATTGTTCGCCTTCTTGAGGGAACCTCACAGCTTGGCGCATCGTCCGTCGCAACATTCATGGTATGGATTACTTTACCAGGTATATATGTTGACAAATTTTGTCATATCGTCGCGGACCCCTTGTGCACTCATCACGGACCTCATCTTGGAAAACTCTGGTTTAAACTCTAAATTGTTTTAATAAAATTACTCAAGCTTTGCAGGCCGTTAAATGTTATGGTAATCTTTTTATATTTTCGCTTGCAAAGCAACAAAATCAGAATTTCATCAAGTCCGTTTCGAATTGGTAAAAATATGAAATCTGGTGTTTAGTGGATTTTTGATTTTATGCAAAATATTTTTATCGTCGTCGTCGTCGTCGTCATCGTTTGAAGGGTATCCACTCCAGGCCAGACACAAACATAACTGGGGCCGAGGGTTTATCCTTTTACTACCCCAGACTGCTGCACTGCCTGGATCAGATGCTGGCAGTGATGTTATTAAGCCAGCATCGAGTTTCGTCATCCAAAACCGTCAGACCGCGTGCTCCATGTGGTTAATATTTTTATAATTAGACAACTAGACTGTTTCTTGCAAATGCAATTCCTTCAGAAAATATTTACTACACTTAGATTTTTGATATACCGTATTTAGCGCCTTCGGCGCTAAAGATTTGACATAATTGCACGCAAAAATGCTACTTTTTCCAAAGCTACAATGTCTTTTTTGCACAATAATCACTATATGCACAATAAACACAATAATCACTCTTTCTTTGCACAACTGCTGCGGTGATCATGCACAATTTTTTTTGTACATTTTATAACGTAGGCTATATAGTTTAGTTGCCGTCTCCCTATTTGCAACCTTTGCTCTGTTTTGTTTTCAATTATCAGTATCAGTATCAGTATCTTTTATTTCTGCTCCGCCACAATAAAAACAGAAAGAAATAAACAAACATATAGGACTATAGCAGAAGAAAAAAAAGGAAGAAGCAACAAAACGTTAAACGTTATAGCATGCACACAGTAATATTTGATATAGTAGTTAGAAGAATGATACATGGTTGCAATTATAATCAATTGTTCTTTTGGATGCAAATAAAAATAAACTGCTACTACTACTACTACTACTATTTTAATAGCCTACAACGTCTATGCCTTTCTATAAAACAATTTCTTGTTTTATTGAAAAAGCTGTCGATAGTAGACTGGCGTTTTTGTGCCCTTATCTTAGTTTTCAATTTACAAATAACGTCGACTTGAACACTGAAGGCAGCCTGCTTTGTGTTTAAGTAAAAATTTCAAGTTTTATTTATTGTACCACAATGATCTTAACATATCATATTTTCTTTAAATCATCTTAAAGGAATAGCTAAACTTACTTCTGTTTTTGCTACGTTCTAGATATGCAGACGTATGTCGGAAAACAGAATTGGGAGAAATTTCTTGTGATAGATTTTCATATGTCTGTAACACAATGCGAAAGAAAATATACTGCTTTTGTTAGTAAGCTATTGCAAACCCAAACGAAATCAATAATTTTTACTAACTGTAACTTGCAACAGATAGCACTTTATTATAGATCAGTGTTTCCCAACCTTTTTTGATGGCGTACTAATTCCAAACCAGCCAAAGTCTTTGCGGACTCGAAGCGCAATAATAAAGGCCACTTCACACAGAGTATGGTTAGTTGACAATGTTACGTCCCTTAATCGCAATTTGAGTGAAGAGGCCACGAAACAAACACAATGAAACATTACAGACCTTAAACACAATCAGTTTAAGGCCACAAACAGAAGCTGCATTTACAACTTTCAATGAGAACCTTGTCCCTGGACTTTCGCCACTAGCTTGCCGAAATTAGGGTCTATGGTTGTCAACGCACATCTAATGTCATCGTCTGGTTGAAGTTGGTTGCGGTACTTGGTTTTTATAATAGCTAAAGCTGAAATCCAGCTTCGCAGAGATATGTAGTTGGAAAAGGTAGAAGAGCTTTTGTTGCCTGCCAACAGAGATTAGATAGATTTGATTCCTTTGACTGAACTTCTGCCCAAAATTGAGTCAGAGATACATTTTCGAACTTGTTCCTCCACAGTTGTCGACTCTGCAACTCAATTAGATGTTCAGCAATGCAATCCGTATCAGGGTAAACATGCAAAGCTGATACCTCGAAAGGACATCGCACCCAGTTAAACGTTTTGCTGTAATCATTAAAAGGGATATATCTGTCCAACTCGGAAAGAAATGAAGAAAGGTGATCAAGAAATATCTCACGAATGCCGTGCAAATTAAATTCTTCTTCTACAAATGCGTTTAATGCTGGAAACGCAGCTATTTTTCCTTGCTCCATTCGATGCATCCACAACTCAATTTTAGCTTTGAAAGTGATAATATCTTCCGGCACATCCAAAAGTATTTTGTCTTTCCCCTGCATAGAGGTATTGAGTTGATTTAAATGACTGAAAAAATCAGCTAAAAATAACAACTTTGCAATCCACTCGTTGTCACTGAATAGCTCCAAAAGTTCATGTTTTTGTGCTTTTAAAAAAGCACCTACTTCGTTGCGTAAGCTAGCTATTCTCTGCAACACTTTTCCTCTTGATAGTCAACGGATGTTCGAATGATACAGAAGTCCACTGTGTTCAGCTCCCGTTTCGTCACAAAACATGCGAAATAAACGAGTACATAAGGAGTGGGATTTTATATAATTGACAACACATACAACCTCCTTGAACATTAAGGCCAGGTTTCCTTGAATGTTTTTAGTGGCAAGATTTTCTCTGTGATGGTAACTGTGGACAATTAAAATGTCATTGTTTTGCTTTTTCGCAAAACTCATAAATCCTTTTTTGATTCCTATCATAGCTGGAGCACCATCGGCACAAGCAGACACGCAGTCAGTCCACGAAAGCTGATGTTCTTCAAAAAAGAATCTACCTTTTTATATATATCTTCTCCTGTGGTGTATCTAGTCAGCGGTCCACAAAAGAGAAATTGTTCTACGTAGTCATCGGCAGTGCGATAACGTACAAAAACCATCAGCTGGCCGTCGCTTCCAATATCTGTTGTTTCATCTAACTGCAGACTAAAATTTTTACTTCGCTTTACAGCAGCAATCGTCTGCTGTAGAATATCAACTGAAAGTTCTTCGATTCGTCGTTTGATTGTGTTGTCCGACAACGGAACCATAGCCAGTTTATTAGCAACAGCCTCGCCGCACATTATCCGGGCCATTTTAATGGCTGCTGGCTTAATCAACCGTTCTCCTGTTGTATGAGCAGCTTTAGCTCTAGCAATTTTCCATGCAACAGAAAAGGAAGCTTGCACTGCATCTTTATGAAAGTAGGCTACCCCTCCCCAAATACTCGGACGATCAATGCGACTTCTCTTGGCATGCAGTTCTTTGCTCTTAAAGAATTCGTAACCTTTGCCAAGGTACTTTTCATGCTTAGATTTAAGGTGCCGTTGAAGTTTAGCTTCTTTTAAAGAGCTGTGAGCTAAAACTTCTGAGCACAACACACACTGTGGCCTGACCTCGCCATTTACTTCCACTGACGTGAATCCAAATTTTAAAAAGTCTTCGTTATATGAAAATATTTGTTTTCATTTTGCCATTGAAAATCGTCTACTGTACTACGTTAGAATTTACTGCAGTTTAAATTTTAGACTCGTCCTCGTGGTTATGGCCTTGTGGGAGTTAGATAGAAAAGAAAAAAGGAATGCGAGCACAAAGGCATGATAGTTTCGTTGTGACGCAATAAAACGAAATTTATTACATTTCACTCCCGAGCAGGGTTGCCAGATACAGCTAATTTTAGCCGTTTTGGCTATTTTAAGAGTTCTGCTAGCGTTGCTGGCTAAAAAGCGAATATTCTCTTTAGCCATTATATTTTTGACTAAATATGGCTAAAAAGTTTCAATGCATTAGAGTAGTCTATATGCGGTTATAAGGTTCTATCGTTAAAACTAGTTGATGTTATTTTGAAATTTGTTGATGTGCTCACGGACTCGGGTTGGGAAACACTGTTATAGATTATGGCTGTTTGATTGATATTACAAAATATGCTTTTAAGAATTTTCCGAAATAGCCGCCAAAAAATGGGAAATACCCGATTTTATGACAGGAAGGGTTAGCGCAGTGTTTTTGAACCTTTTTCTTACCGTGGCCCACTTTTCAACCCAAAGTAACTTAACAACCCACTTTGGTCAACAAAATTTAATTCCCGTCGCAAAAATCTGGTGATCTTTAAAAAAAAAGATCTTCACTTTGAATTTGTCTGCAATTTCTCGATTTACAATTTAGGAAGAGAATAAAATGTTTTCTTAATCCATAAAACGACAAAATATAGCAGCATAAATGTATTCATCATAAATAAAAAATAAAAAAAAAAAAATTTTTTAACAAAAATAAACAAAAGAAAAAACCATAAACGTTTTCGGCTTGCCTCAGCCCTCTTCAGATAAATAAATGATTTAAGAAAAAAAACAAAAACTATGTACTGTAATTTAAAAAGACGAAGTCAATGATTTGAGTGACGTAATTATTTGTCACATCTTTTTTACACGCGTTTTTTTTCAACATAAAGGAATTCATTTGAAATGCGACCGCCATAATGACAACAACAACAATACCGATACATCAAAACCAAATAACACAAAATACTAATCTAAAATATATTTAATAAAAATGATGAACCATTAGCAAATAATTGTCGGTTAAGTTTGGGGTTATGTTTTTTTATCAATAACGCTTCATGAATTTTGGTTTCAAAATTAGAACTGCATTTTTTGATTATTTTAAACGAATTAACGCTGAATTTTATATTGGAGCAACTATGACATGACATGATATGATCCTTGACGGAGCTTTCAGTCTTCAAATGGAAACCTAAGTGCTCCCCCACCCTAGTGCTCAGATGACGAGTTGACATACCAATGTACGTCAGGTTCGAATCGCACGAACATGAAAATTGATACACAATGTTTGAGCATAGTGCGGGGGGAACACGAGTCTTCAATTGAAAATAATGTGAGACTTTAAACGTTTTATAGACAGGATTTATTTTT
>OY796892.1:18348780-18423457 GCA_963680785.1 Diplosoma virens
AGTTTGGCGTTAATCAATTTATATTTATTTTTATGCCGACACTTATTGATCAATTCGGTTCGTTTGTTCAGCAGAGCGTCATCATTTGCAGTTAAGATTTCGTATTTTTCTGCCAGACAGACAGACAGACAGACAGACAGACAGACAGACAGACAGACAGACAGACAGACAGACAGACAGACAGACAGACAGACAGACAGACAGACAGACAGACAGACAAGTTTATTTCATACAATTCCGTATTAATATATGATGCACACAAAACAATAACAGTAAAAATAATTGTAATGAAGAAAATGAGTGCGTTTAATTGACGTAATTTGTTACACGAAAATAAAAATAAAAAATTAAAAAAAAAAAAAAAAGATAATAATTATACCGAATGTATGCGGAGACTGCGAAGTGACCAAAAAATAATTAATTGGTCTTCAAGTCGAGCAGCCACCGATTAACTAAAGTTATAAAAATAAACGTATGTTATAGAAAAAGATAAAAAATGGACCACTGTAGATATAAGTTTGATTTAAAATATTAATGGATTTAAGGATAAGAATTTAAGATATAACGTTTATACATGTAGCCAAAATTATATATGGAGTAGCAATTTTTTTTTTAATTACAAGGAACATCATTCCAAACTTTAACTCCTCTATATTTAAGAGATCTTTGCAAACGATTGGATCGATATCTTGGTAAGTATAACTTATTATTGACTGATGAACGGGTTACACGGAAATGAATTTGAGATACCTTTTTGAAATATTTTGTAAAAGAAGTCGGTAATTTACATCTGTCTAAATTAAACATTAATTTTGAAGTTTCAAGCTTGATTAAGTCATCTAATTTTAAAATTTTGTTTTTATTAAACAAAGGATCAGAATTTGATGACCATTGCATATTATTGATGACTCGCATAGCTTTATTTTGCAATTTTCTTAATGGTTCGAGATAAGTTTTATATGTAGCACTCCATATTGTAAGACAGTATAGTAAGTGTGAATGAAAAAAAGCAAAGTAAAGTTTTTTTAAGATACAAGAAGGAAATAAATTTTTTAGTTTGCATAAAATACCAACTGCACGAGAGAGTTTGCTACGAATTTTATGAATATGATCATGAAACAATAATTTGGAATCAATTAGGACGCCTAAATAATTAATACTGTCTGAAATCGCAATTATACTAGAATTAAGTTTAATATTAATATTGCTCGGCGAAACTACTTGTGATAGCAAAGGCGGTATTATTATAGCTTGCGACTTGGAGGGATTAATAGTGCGACAATTTTTATTCATCCACTGGGAAACTCTAGACAATTCATCGTTTATTTTGATTTCGAGTTCAGTTATATTGGACGCATTAATTAACAAGGCAGTGTCATCAGCAAAGAGTCTAGGGATACTTTTTAAACAATTTTGAAGGTCATTGATATAAATTAGAAATAGAAGCGGACCTAAAACAGATCCTTGAGGTACACCCATTATAACTCTTTTTCGATTGGACTCAATATTATTTACGTACACATATTGCAATCTATTATTTAAATAAGATTGTATCAGATTAAAGGCTGTTCCTCTTATTCCATAATGGTCAAGTTTTATCAAGAGTCTTTTGTGGCATACAGTATCAAATGCTTTAGTAATATCAAGTGTAACCATTCCTGTATATTGGTTATTATTAATATTATCATAAGCTGAAGTTACTATATCTAGAATTGCGTGAGACGTAGAGCAATTTTCCCGAAAACCATATTGATTTGAAACCAGAACAGAATGTTTATTAAAAAAATTTAAGAGACGATTAAAAATGACTTTTTCAAAAATTTTTGTGAAACATGTTAATATAGATATAGGGCGATAGTTGCTTACATCAAGTTTATCACCTTTTTTAAACAAACGAATTACCTTGGATAGCTTTAATTTTTCAGGAAAAATACCTAGAGTCATAGCCGAATTAACCAATGTAGAAAGTACAGGGGTAAGCACTGTGGAAGAAAGTTTAATAAAATAACATGAAATATCATCATAACCTGCAGCTTTATTAATATTTAATTCATTAATAATATTAAGGATTTCATTGACGGAAGCTGGCTCTAGAAATATAGTAGATGTGACTCTATTAATCAAAAAATCCTTTACGCAGGTTGCAGAGCAATTCGACAAATTACTTACAACACTTCGTCCGACTTCACTAAAATAGTTATTAAAACAATTTGATATTACAGTAGGGTCAATTATGGTACGATTGTTAATATTAAGTTTATATGGAGTAGACTTAGTATCGTCTTTAGTATGGAGAACTGAATTAATTGTAGACCAGGTTTTACGGGAATTTTTACAGTTATTTTTAAATAAATTATAGTAAAACGTTTTTTTAGCTTTGGTTTTAATTTTATTTAATTTATTTGAATATTGCTTATAATATGTCTTTTTGTCTACATCATTCGACAAAAAGTGGGAACGGCAAAGTTTTTGCTTATATTTTATGGAAACAAGAAGACCTTTTGTTAACCAAGGTTTAGCTCGAAGACGCTTTTGTCTGCGAGAGATTTGACGTAAGGGAGCGTAAAAGTCGATTATTAATCTTACCCTTTTTATAAAATCATCAAAAATGAAATTAAAATTATTGGCATTTATACAGTCAAGACAATTTTTGAATTCGTTCATATTTTTATCAAGGTCTAGTAAATAACTTTCTATATCGAGATTTTTAATGTCTCTACAAATATATTTTTTGTGTTTAACAGATTCAGGATTACTTTTTAGAGAAGTTGCACAGTAAGTAATAAAATGATCACTGATATCATTAAGAATTATCCCCGGAAATATAGGATTAGATAAAGCGCTTGTAAAAATATGATCAATTAAGGATGCTGAATTTTTGGTGACCCTGGTTGGTTTAGTTATTAATTGAAAAACACCGTTGCTCTCTAACATAGATAAGTAATTAATAGAAGATGAAGAACAATCACTTTCGCTAATGTTTAAATTGATATCGCCCATTAAATAAAAATCGTTCTTATTGCAGTCAATTTCACCCAGTTTGTTATTAAGGGTTTCAATAAAAGCATTTGAATCAGATCTAGGATGACGATATATGACAGCTATTACGACTGTGCGCTGGACTCCCGGGAAATTTAAAGAAACCCAGAGATCCTCACAGCCAACATTACTAAGTTGATTTTTACCAAGTAAGTTAAAAGATATCGAACTCAAAATATATAAACCAACACCACCTGCGCGAGTAGTAGAATTAGCATGTAAAAACATATAATTAGGTATAGAAATATTAGTAAGAGGAGTATCATTAATTTTTGTCTGGGAAATTCCAATAATTTGTGGAAGAGTCGGAAGCAACTGCAAAGATTCATAAAAAGTCTCAAAATTTTTTTGAAGGGATCTAATGTTAAAATGAAGCATAAATAAAGAATGGAATACATCTACTCTACTGTCAAAATTTAAGAAATCTGTATAAACGCAATTTTTCAAATTTGCCGAAATTACCTGATTAATATAGTTATCATTTAAATTATTTCTAAAATCTGCATCAGAATACTGAAAATTATCTGTATCTGTTCGACTTCAAGCCAAAAATAAATTCAAATCATTTAAACAATCAATAGTAGCCGACAGCAGTGGCGTACGCAGAAATTTGTGAAGGGGGGGTTTTGGAACCGAAAAAACGATTGCTCTAAGTGGTCCTGGTAATGGGCAAAAACTTCAAAAATTAGGCCTACATTCAAAAACAAAGTGTTATGCTTTTAAGAACATCTTGCAGTAGCATAAATTTCTTTTTACCAAACCGTAAAACTAACTATTGAAAAGGCATGTGCGAGTACGCAAATTTAATTCAAATATGACAAGAAACTTTCCAAACTAAAAGCAACATAAGCAACTTGTATAAATGATGAGAACAAAGGTGAAAAATCAAATGAACAAAAAAATAACCTTACTTAACAAATATTTAAAGTTTTTTCACAGGCTTATATTCAAACGCCTGTTTTTTTCACTTAATCTGTTAATTACGTCATCAGGACAAGGCGTGTAGTTCCTATAAATGTTTAAAAACGCAAGTCCATTCATTCGAGTGGTGCCAGTTGTGTTTTGTAAGTACGTTTTTAGTCTGCGCAATGTGGAAAACGATCGTTCACTAGTGCATGTTGTCACTGGAAGAGTTAACAAAATGGTCATTAATGTAAATATGTTTGGAAAAGCATCGGAACTGCATTCCTTGATGCTGCTCAACGCATCAGTTGGTCTTTCTGCTACGTTCAACCGAGAAAGTTTCCTGTACCATAATATCAGTTCAGGTACTAGTTCTTCCGAGGATTTCGTTAAATCATTTTCGTAAAATCTTCCCAAAACTTGAATACTTTTAATTTGTTGAGGAGTTGGTCCAATGGTTGGCTCAGCAGGAATTAAACACTGAAATCCACCAATAATCGATTTGTGGGCAGTAAATCGTGCTTCGAGAGTCACAATAAAGTTATCAAGAAATGGAATAAAAATTCCTACTCTAAAATATTCTTCATCTGTTTCAGCAGCAATGTTGCATCGATTGGTCTGTCTTGAAGTAAGGCGTGGTGTTTTTAAAATAAAATTTTGGGTTTTGGCCGTTTCTTGCGCAGAAATATAGAGCTGGTGAAATTCATCTTCGGCTTTTTCCCTAAGACACTTCAATTCATTTGCAATATCATGTGCAATGTTGACGGCCTCAAGAAGGTTTATCGACTTTTTTTGCATAACTTTGCACAAAACAACACTGTATCCAAAAATTTTTTTTAAAACTAAGAGAGCAATGCAAAATTTACTTTGCCTAATTGTCGATAGCAACTGTAGAGCTCGTGATGAAGTTTCTCTGTCTGGCCATGTTGAAATTTCTGTCAGAGCTTCTACAACAGCAAATTGTAAATTTGAAAAGACACTGACACTCTCGTGTCGATCGACCCATCTGGTAGCACAAATTTGAACAAGTTTTTGAGCTTTTGTTGTTGACGAAATCGTGTTGATAGATTTGCGTAAAATGTTTTGACGTTTTGGAGCATTGAAAAAATTGTAAACTGAAGCTATTGTTCCCATGCAGTTACGAACCGGCGAGAGATCGCATGAATTAGAGACAGCCAAATTAAGACTATGGGCTGCACAGTGAACGTAAAGAGCTGTAGAAATAATTTCCCTGATATAGGCTTGGGCACCATTCAATCTTCCACTCATAGCTGTGGCCCCATCGTATCGTTGACCGCGCATTTTTGAAACATCAATACCAATGTCCGATAAATTGTTCAAAATTGTTGAAGCCAAATTCTTGCCTGATAGATCTGTTATGGGTACAAACTGGAGAAAAGATTCTTCAATAGCAAAGTCATCACTTACGTACCGAGCACAAAGAGTCAATTGTTCCTGACATGATATATCGGTTGTTTCGTCAGCCAATACAGAAAAAAATCTGGACCTGTTAATAGAATCGACCAATCGCTTAACTATCAAGTCATTGCAAATACTTATAATTTCGTTTTGCATTCTTGGGCTGATATACTGAGAGTTGCGTCCGGCAGAAAGAAAATCATTCTTGAAAACTTGATCATGTTTCATTCTGTATCGAAGTAAAGCACGCAAATTTCCGTCATTATTATTATCTTCTAGATTTTTTCCTGATTCGAAAGTGAGTGGACCACTATCCCGATGTCCTTTTAAAGGAATACCCTGTCGACCACAGAGTATAATTGTTTCTATAATTGGTGTGATTTTTCTTCGGTTTTCTAAAATTGTTTGCTTCTGTTGCTGATTAAGTTGAATTTCGATGCTATCTTGTTTTCCTGATAAGATTGACATAACGGTCTCTGCTGCCACCACACTGTCGCGGTGATATTTTGTGCTCTCGTGGTCTGCAAAGCGTTCAAGCGCATTTTTCCACTTTTGAAACTTTACCGCACACAAAGTTCCTAGAGGTTGGTTTCCAACTCCACTGCCTGCTTTACTTCCAAATAAAACGCAGTATTTGCAAAAGGCTCCATTTTCTAAATATGAGTACGCTAACCACTTGAAGCGAATAAACCACCGGTGCTGAAACCGTAAATTTCGGTGATTGGTTGCGGTAATTGGAAAATTAAAAGACTGATCGGAATCCATATGTTTTTTAGCATTCGAAGTCTTTCTGCTTGAGTATAAGTTTTTCCTATACAAAGTGAAATGTCATTTGACGGTTGTAAAACTAAATCTTTTGTTGCTTTGTCTGCGTCTGGAGTCTCACCTGGTTCTTCTATTACATTCTGCGGATTATTTTTGCTACATGCCAAATCATCAACGGGATTACTTTTTTTAACATTTTCGCAGTCGTTATTACGAATTTTTTTAAAATTAAAGTCTAACAAAGTTTTTCTCCTTTTTTGTTGAGGAAACATGACTAAATGATTAAATAAATTCTTTTAAGATTAAAAAATTATGCAACCTGAAATCTCTTTTAAATTAATTCTTGTTAGAGTAATCGTATATTATCAATACGAATGGCAGGATAAAAAAATTTGTACCAGTGCAAAAAATATTAACTGATAATTTTGAAAGCAATAATGTTAATTGTTAACTATCAAAGAAATAGAGCAATAACAATAACGTCATGCGTCATCCTTTGCAAAACGCCATAAGCGTAAAATTTTTGATTATTTTCCATTTATTTTTAAATACCATTTTCAGCATTTAATAACAAAGTTAGAATTTAGGAAATCAAATAATTACAAACTTAATTTTGGAAAAGACGTAATTAAAAAAATTTTATGACAAATTTTTACCATTTCAAATTACTTGATTTTAACAAGTTTAACATTTTCGGCTCATTCTTGTAAAACTGCCTAAAATTTTCGATTAGTTTTACATTTTAAAACAGACAATACTAAAAAAATAAAAATGCTTTAAATATCAAAAGTTTTCTCGAGTTAAGCTCGCTGTTACAATTTAATTAATTCAGCTCAGAACGAACTCAATTTTAATAATGATTACGATCACAAGGCAGATACCAGGTAGGCTACTACCAAAGTATAAAGATAGCTCATATTTTGCTACATATTCATTTCTATTTGAATAAGATACCCGTGACGATCATACTTTCGCGAAACATGCTCTTACAGTTGGGATTTTAATAAATTAGATGGTAATTAATTGCATGATAGTTTGATTTAGAAATATTAAACTCTAACTGCTTTATCGAACAAACTGTATTGCAACTGCTATAAACGCTATCTAGCTGCACATTAAAATAATTTTAGTAAAAACGAAGAACCATTTTTATAAAATTTTCTTATTTAGTTATGGTGTACAATTATTACTTTATAAAGTTTTATGAGCCTTCGTCTCATAGAAAAAAACTTTTTTTTGCAATGGTGACTTGATCAGTTAAACTATTTTATATTATATTTTACAATTCATATTTAAATTTTTTTTGTCACGTTTATCAGAATTCAATCAATCAATCTTTCAAATCCTCCTTAGGTGCTTAAAACTTGTTTTATTTTTCATATCAATGTACAGCTGAGTAAGTAGGCTTGTATCTCATGGGAAAGCATTGTAATAAAACGATAGACATCAAAAGCAAAGCATAAAATGCTTAACTTTCAATATTTTACAATTTTGAAGGTTTTCTTCACAAGTGGCAGCTGTACATTAGCTAACTTGACGCAATTTAGGCGATAACAAAAATTGATGCGCAAGCAGTAATTTAGTTTAAAAAGTGCAATAAACAATAGAAACTAAAATCATATTATGGAAGCCTACTTATTATCATGTATATATGCCTGAACGTCATTCTTCAAGGGGGGGGGGGTTTGACCCCTGAAACCCCCCCTTGCGTACGCCTATGGCCGACAGTGAATACGCAAAGCAATTGTTGACAAACAGAACCAGACTGAGAATTATTAAAATGTATCAGAGAAACAAGTAAAGTTACACGAATGGAAAAAGATTTTTTTTTTGTCGCCGAAAATTAAAAAGCGAGAACTGTACAAGGTTCGATTCTTCTAAAGAGTAATAAGTAACAACCAATTACATTATAATACAACAAACTAATTAACTATATTAAAAACAAGATAAATTATACAACGATTGACCCAGTATTTAGATTTACAATTTAGTAAAAGAAGAGGAAGAGCTTTTAACAAAATCTACTTTAACATTATTAACATATAAACAATAATGACCATTTTCGGCTCTCCAACTTACTTTTTTTTCATACGCTTGGCCTCTTTAAATTGAGGGAGCAAAGCTTTGCGTTCTTGTTGAAACTGTTTGGGCAAATGCTCGGTAACATAGTGAGGTTTCTTATCGACAAATTTTCTTATTTCATTATATTTTTTGAGATTTTTTAGTTTGCTAAAAATCAGCTTTTTATCTGTCGAGTTAGCTAATTTAATTATAATTGGTCGGTGTACCTTATGATTGTTTCTAGAAATCGGTTGTTGTGGTAGTCGATGATAGTCAGCAAGAGAAATCGTTGATGGATCGTCGATTAGAAGACCATCTTTCATAAAATTATAGATTAGTTTTTTGGTTTTTTCAAGCGTTTCCCAAGCATCAGATTCTTCTATTCCATGAATCAACAGATTTAATCTTTTGTCATAAGACTCTTGCATTATGTCTTTCGTTTGTTGGGTAATCTGTTGCTGCTCAATATTTAGTAATCTGAGATTAAAGTTTTCTAAAACTGTACAGTCAACTTTGGTTTCAAGCTTTTTATCCAACTTATAAATTTGATCGTCAAAAGTTTTTTCTAGATTGAATAGTCTGGTTTCAAACAGTTCAAATTTAGAATCTAGTTTATCTATTCTTGTCGTTAAATTTTCTATTCCTTTCAAAATACGATCTAGTTTTTCTTCCATTGTAACTATTCGGTAATCAATTAGTTTTAAAACTCGGAAATTTATCTCTGTTTTTTTTTAAAAACACTGATTAGGTTTCTGCTTTTCTATCAACAGAGATTACACACGTCCTTCCATTAGCATAGCACAATCAAGAATGACAGACAGAGGTTGCATACTTTGCCCCCGTGTTGGTAAGGTGTTGCGTGGCAAATAATTTTCCAAGAGATAGTAGGATTTATACCAGAATCTTTGCAGGACCAAATGAATTTCGAAAGTTCTGTTGCGTTTCTTTTGGAATTCGAATTGAAGGAATGGTTGTGGTTATAGAATCTTGCTTTAAATTCGGTTTCGCACAGTCCGATATAGTTCTTGGATTGGTCTTTAGCTTGTACAGTTGCTTGGTAAACGATTGCTTTGTCTCGGCAGTTGCCATTCAATGGGCATGACGGTTTATACCTGCAGTTACAGGGTTTAAATTCTGGTTTGCCGTTGTGGGACTTAAGGAGCTTCTTGTTGTGAGCTGAGAGGATGTCTGCCATATTGGGGGTACAGCTGTAGCTGAGTTTAACCACATTCTTGTTGCAAATTTTATGCAGCCTGTTTGAAGGAGGGAAGTGTTTCCGCAGGAGGTGGAAGAAGGCTTTCCCGATGTTGGTGGAAACCCGGTTATTATATGGGGGATTAAACCATATAACTTTTCTTCTTCTCTGTCGACGTTTGTTCTTTTCTAGTGCACGCTCAAAAGGGAGCGGCTAGATCTTATGTCCGCTTTGTTTGAGCGCCTCCTCATACGCAGGTAACGAACTGCTAAAAGCGTCGACGTCGCAAGAAATCTCGGAAATGCGTTTTACGATCATATAAGGCAACTTTTTAGTAATCGATGGTGGATGATTGGACTGCACATTGATGTAAAGGGGCTGGTCGTTTGGTTTTCGATACGGCCAGTATCTGCCTGTGCAAAGGTTCAGGGTAACGTCGAGGAAGTCTGTTTGTATAAGGTTGGTATCAACAGTGACTTTAAGTTGATGGTGTTGAAAAAATTGTTGAAAAAATTGAGGTGGAGAGCCTTCTTTCACGATCACAAAGCAGAATGTGATATATACGATAAAGAGACCTTATACGGATTCAAGTCAGATAGAACACCCCCGCAGCATGACGGCTTATCTGCATTTGAAGAGGACCTGTATAATATGGTTAAGAATATTAAGTTTAGAAACGTTCGCAGTAACTTTCAGTTTCACTTGACTAACGATGTAACCAAAATTAATAAATCTCCTAATCTGTTTGTACCAGCCGACAAAACGAATAATTTGTACGAACTTAGCGTGGATAGCTACAAAAAACTATTGAAAGAAAATGTTACAGCTTCATATCAAAAAACCGCTACTTCTACCTTGGACAAAATCAACGCAGAGGCAATTTCTATAGCTCATAATCTGAGATTGGAAGACCGCATTGAAAGTTTCCCTCCACGTGACGCTTTTATCACGTTAAAGGATCACAAAGAAAACTTTCGCAATCATCCAAAATGTAGATTGATTAATCCGGCCAAATCAGAAATAGGCAAGATTAGTAAACAACTCTTGGATTCTATCATCGTTTCCGTGCGTAAACAATCTGGCTTAAACCAATGGCGCAACACCGCCTCTACTCTCAATTGGTTCAACGCTATTTCAGATAAACCCAATTGCAAATTTCTTAAGTTTGACGTTGTGGAATTTTATCCCTCGATTACCGAAAAGCTTCTTACTGATGCCATCAATTTTGCTAACAATTATGCTAACATTAATGATGAAGCCATAAGCACCATCATGCACGCTCGCAAATCACTTCTTTTTTGCGACGGCGATCTATGGATGAAAAAGTCGGGAGCCGAGTTTGATGTTACAATGGGATCGTTTGACGGTGCAGAGGTTTGCGAGCTGGTCGGCCTGTATCTTTTACACCACCTTGCTAAGATTTTTGGTAAAGAGGCTGTCGGCCTGTACCGAGATGACGGCCTTGCCATCCTTCGTAACGTTTCGGGTCCAGACGCCGAAAGAGTGAGAAAAAAAGTGACACAATTTTTTCAACACCATCAACTTAAAGTCACTGTTGATACCAACCTTATACAAACAGACTTCCTCGACGTTACCCTGAACCTTTGCACAGGCAGATACTGGCCGTATCGAAAACCAAACGACCAGCCCCTTTACATCAATGTGCAGTCCAATCATCCACCATCGATTACTAAAAAGCTGCCTTATATGATCGTAAAACGCATTTCCGAGATTTCTTGCGACGTCGACGCTTTTAGCAGTTCGTTACCTGCGTATGAGGAGGCGCTCAAACAAAGCGGACATAAGATCTAGCCGCTCCCTTTTGAGCGTGCACTAGAAAAGAACAAACGTCGACAGAGAAGAAGAAAAGTTATATGGTTTAATCCCCCATATAATAACCGGGTTTCCACCAACATCGGGAAAGCCTTCTTCCACCTCCTGCGGAAACACTTCCCTCCTTCAAACAGGCTGCATAAAATTTGCAACAAGAATGTGGTTAAACTCAGCTACAGCTGTACCCCCAATATGGCAGACATCCTCTCAGCTCACAACAAGAAGCTCCTTAAGTCCCACAACGGCAAACCAGAATTTAAACCCTGTAACTGCAGGTATAAACCGTCATGCCCATTGAATGGCAACTGCCGAGACAAAGCAATCGTTTACCAAGCAACTGTACAAGCTAAAGACCAATCCAAGAACTATATCGGACTGTGCGAAACCGAATTTAAAGCAAGATTCTATAACCACAACCATTCCTTCAATTCGAATTCCAAAAGAAACGCAACAGAACTTTCGAAATTCATTTGGTCCTGCAAAGATTCTGGTATAAATCCTACTATCTCTTGGAAAATTATTTGCCACGCAACACCTTACCAACACGGGGGCAAAGTATGCAACCTCTGTCTGGCAGAAAAATACGAAATCTTAACTGCAAATGATGACGCTCTGCTGAACAAACGAACCGAATTGATCAATAAGTGTCGGCATAAAAATAAATATAAATTGATTAACGCCAAACTTAAACAGTGATTTTCTTTCATTCTTCTTTTTCTTTTTTCGCCGCGTACAACGTTCTACCTTAGCCGATACTTGAACCCTTTTTAAATCTTTAATTTTTGAAATAATATTTGTATTTGTAATTCTTTCGCGCGCTTTTCCTTTTTTTCGTGTTTTCTCGCCGATCTTAATCAGTTTAGTTTAGCAGAGTCCGTGTTGGGATGTTCCGACCTAATAAGCGTTTACAGTGTTTAAAATCTTTAAAAAAATTTTTTATAACTTTTTATAACTTTAAAATTTTTAAAGTTTTTTTCAGTTTTTTTCTATTGTTTTCTATTCTTTCTGGCAGTTTTATCTTAACTTTATTTTATTTATTTTATTTTATTTTATTTTACTTTTTAGATACCCCTGATGATCCCTTTTATGGGTGAAACAGTCTGTAGGGCTTTTAACTTTGTTTTTATTCCTGTGTTTTTGCTATTATCCTTAATATAAAATATAATATATATATTGGGGAGAGTGGGGTGCAGTCGGACAAAAATTACAATTTTTGCTGCAGTGCTTTTTTTACAAGTTATATCCTGACCAAACTTTTTTTGTGTAATTTATACAACTAAATCTATCATATGCAAGTGTCTTTTCACAGATTAAAACTCACAAAAAAATTTACGAGCACATTTAAAAAAATGATTTTTCTGTCCAACTGTGCCCAATGTATGGGGCACAATCGGATTAAGCATAGGGCACTATTGGACAATGAAAAAGAAGAATTAAAATAAGCAAAATAACAAAATATTACAGCGTGGTTTGTACTTGCATTCTCCAAACAACGAAAAAAAACAACCAAAAAGTTTGCTATAGCAGCAGATAACAAAAAAGTGCGCCGAAAACAAAAATGCAAAAGCGTGTCTATGTATTAAAATAGATCAAGATTTTTTTGAAAATAATTTATACATTAGTAACATACATTGAATAACAAGCATAAAAGGTGCTGAGCAGAAAACGTTGATTAACTATTAATATAAATTGAAGAAAAAAGTCATAATTGAATTTCAATGAAAATCTTTGACAACTAGTCGATCCAGATTCCTTGGGTGCAGGCAACACGCCCTAATGTCATTTGCCTTTAATGAAGCCAAATCAGTAACCTCAAGAAAGAAAAACCCTGTAACATTGCGTTTCTGCCGCATGTAAGAAATTTCATAATCGCCTTCAAAATCCTTGTTTTTGGTGATCTGACCAACATAATATTTTCTGGGAAATGTTTTAAATTTAACTAGAACATAGTCACTTATTGCAGGTTCATTAGTGCAGTCTGGGACAAGGAGGTTTTTTTCAACATCACAAGGGTCGGAAAAGTTGTCAGATGAATGATCTGACAGAAGAAGTTGTATCTCATCAACGTTTGAACTTTCGTTGTTATGCAAACGTTTTCTAGTGTCTTTACCTTTCGTTTTGGTGCTTTCTGAACTTTTTTACAACTTTTTAAAAGCTCTTTTTGGGGTGTGTCAGTTAAAATCATGCTACAACTTTTTTTCTTCTCTGGTGTCTTTTTTTTTCTGGAAGATTTTGGATAACCAATTACTTGTTTTGGAGATAAAAAATTATTTTGGAATGTTTCCAGATTTTGGATCTCAACGTCATTAAGCGACCCTAAATCTTGCAGCTGAAAATCAACATTGTGGAAGCTTTCGTTTTCTTTCAAATGTCTGATGCTTGTTGATGCATCATTAGGTTAATCAGTGACCAGATTGGGTAAAAAATCGCATTCATCAAAAATGTGTTCATCTAAGGGGAATATGCCAGTCTTTTTAAACCCAGCTATGATATTGGTTGGAGTCATAGCTTTTTCTTCGGTAAACATACCAACGGTAGACTTCCTTTGTCTATTTCTTACCATAATTTTTATAAATTATTATAACATAATAAATATTATCAAAACTATGAAAAAATTTTTACAATTTATGGATCATATGTAACTTAAAAATTGTAGTTATAAACTTTAATAAAATTAGTTATAATTCTAAGCCTAATTACTAGTTGTTAATAAATCAAACGAAATAAAGTATTGTGCAAAATAGATCTATATAATCATCAAAGGGCACAGTCGGACAGTGTCTGGCTGTTCCCCCAAAAAAAATGTCCGATTTTGCCCCAACCAGAATTTTTTTTTATTTTTTAAGATGGTGGCAAAAACTGAAAAGTTGCTTCAAATTATTTTATGGTACAAGATAGCAAATAAACCAAGTTCTAAAATGTATCAACAGTGGAAGAATTTAAATTAAAGCTAAGCTAAAAACAGGTTCAAATATACCCTTTCCAAAATTACTTACCTACCCTAAAAACCACAATTCATCTTCCACATTTATTTTACAATAATTAGTTTTTTCAAACTAACACGAGTGAATGCTCTGTGGTGAAATATATTTATGTCTGCAGTTCGAAGTTTTAGAGTTTCCAACTTTTTTTTCAAATTACAATGTCCGACTGTACCCAGTGTCCAGCCGGACCCCACTCTCCCCTATATATATATCCTTAATATTTTTTATATTTTATATTATATATTATGTTTACTAAATAAACTTTAATATTTTCTTATTGACACTAAGTGTAAAAATATATGGATAAAGAAATATTTTAATTACTATTTTAAAAATAGCCAATGGTTTGCAAAACTTTAATTTGTTTTTATTTTAGCTTATTGTTAACATAATAGCCTATTTAATTAATTGTTTACATAACCAATTCAATTCAATTCAATTTGTTTGATAATATTAATACTATATATTCGTTTTTCTTTCTTTTTTTTTATATTTTTATCTGATAAAGGTGTATTACCGTATGCAAGTTTAGTTGGCTACATAAATGTAAACGTTTTTTTATACATGTGCAGTGTTTTGTCCTAGGCCATTGCCTACTTAAAGTACGGCCTCGCATGTTATATTTCTCCTCGAAATTGGAAGCGGCGGACGTTTTTTTGTAAATGTGCACATAACAAATCTCCCCAGGGAACGTCTATGACGAAACGTTAAGGCAATAAAAAAGATTAAGTCAGCCAAATTATCAGTGCTACTATTTTAATATAGATAAGTTTATGACGTAAGATTGAGGCAAATAAAAAGTTTAAATCATCTAATTTTCAATACTTCAGTTGTTATAAGGAGTTTAATAATAACATTTGAACAATAGCTTTTGCAGTTTACAAGTAAATTACAATTATGATTTTTAAAAAATTTATCACCACCAGCACTATAATAAATTTGATTTTATATTATTTTGAAATAATAAAATTATTAATTAATGTGTAAAGCAAAGTCTTTTTTCAACAGATTAATTCAAAAATTGATTTAATTAAAACCTTTAGATCTCATTCACTATTCGCTGTGCTCACTTAATAAACTTTTAAATTTTAGTAAATCCCTTAAGTCTGCAAGGTTAGTACTGTAATGGCAAACGGTAAGCGAGATGCAAACCTTTTGGTGTTGCTTTGCTTACAGTCTATAAAAATCATTAAAAAAATATAACTTACAGCATTCACACAAACTTGGATAAAATATTTAAAAAATATTAAATTCATGATTAACATTTTCTGTTCGCAATATTTTAACAAATTAGGCTACACCAAAAAAAAATAGTTTTAAAGAGAACAAGTTATTTATTTAGTATAATGAGAATGCAAAACAGCTATTTACACTTAAAATTTTTATCAAAGTTATTTTTAAAAAATGCATCAAATTATTTTGAGTGTAAAAAATTACAAATGGATTAAATAAAATAAATATGGTCAATTAGCTTATTAACTCTTTGTTTTCATTAAATTTTTTTGTTAATATTTTAGTTTATTAATAAATTCTTCACATTTTATATATTTTTATTTTTTATTTCATTAATTTATAGAATTTTTAATTCAAAAAATATATAAAGCCATTTGGCTAAACTGGATTTAGGTTTGTGCATTCAAGCGTTCAACGGGTGATACAAAATCAGGTCACGTGATTGAGTTTCCTATCATGGAGTGTATATCGTTGACCAGACCAAAGGATTCGGTAAAGGCGTGCAAAACAATTTTGCCCAAATTATTGTTTTGCACGATTTTATTAAAAACTCAAACGTAACAAATAGGCTTATAACTGAGCAAAATACATAAGCTTTGTCATATACCCGAAATATTTTAAAATTCAAAATTCAATTTGAATTTTTTTGCGTCCAAATAGTCAATTTTACTCCAAAAAAGACTATTGCACGATTCAATCTGGTGTACAGCACATTGAAATAAACTATTATTTGGACGTAAAATAACTTCCATTCTTTCGGGAAACATTTTTACAGGTGCATCATATGCCTCAAAAATCTATTCATTACCCAAAAAATTAGATTTTTTCGAATTTTTTTGTTGGTGATAGGTTGAAACGGCGACGATGCTTATTTTCCCCCAATTCGTAAGACTATGTTTGTAGCCAAATGATATCTCATAGGTGTTAACTGCATGTTTCTTGGAGGATTATGGCAAACAATTGCATGCCGAAAATTTTTTAAGTGAAGATATTTCTAACAGGCGTATAGGTTTTAAAAAATCAAACACTAAATTAATTTATCGGCAAAGTATTTAGGTGTAAATTGCATAAAAATTTAACAAAATTATATAAATTTATAATAGTAACAATTTTGCAAGCCCTAAAAGTGCAAGTAAAAACTTTTTGTAATTTTATTTTGTATATCAAGTTTTTTAGGCTATTTTATACTAATGGAAAACAAGAGCGTCGAAATTAGGAAGCCAGGGAGCTGAAGAACCTTTGGAAAAATTTTTGCTCCCACATCCTCCCTCTTAAAATTACTTTGCTGCAACCAATTTAAATTTCCCACGTTTCTCCATGAGAAAGTTTCCTAATGTGTTATTCCGAATACGCAATTGCATTAAGGCCCGTTTCCACTACGAGCGTGGAAAAAAGCATTCTTTGTTTGTTTTATTGATTTTTTTTTGCGCTCGCTTCAATTTTAACCGCTCGCTTCAATCGAAGATCAATAAAAGAGACAAAGAATGTTCTTTTCCACGCTCGTAGTGGAAACGGGCCTTTAGGCATCGCCATATCAGTGAACACTAACGACATACATTCAGTAAGTACCAACAACATAAGTAATATATGTCGTTGGTGAGCACAAATCCCATAACCACAATCTTGTCTAAAATAGCGGATGCTCACGAGACTAAAATGGAAAACTAGAGTCTTAAAACTGCGTGTTTATAGTTATATCATAGTCGCTATACGAGTATACATAGTCTGGAACCTCGTGTATTAATGTTGTCGTTGACAGCGCCATCTAGTAACGGTGTAACACGATTTGAAATTAGCATTAAAACATGATTAAAATAACCATAGACAACTATGGTACTACACTGCAATACTAGTATTCTAATATCAAAAATATTGCAGATAAAAAAAATTGAAGTAATATTTTATGTTGTTTGGTGATTAACAGAAGAAGAATATGCACGGTAACGCGCAGAAGTTATTATTTTTAAACAGAGTCAAGATGTTTACTGTACTTTTTTTAAACTGCTAGTCTTTTAAAAATGGAGAATATTTCATAGGTGTTATAATTATAAAATATTGCTGTTTACTAATTAAATGTGACCAAGGATACTTTGATAGGTGCAGTAGATGCCATTGTCACTACTCATTAACTGCTATATATTTTTATAGTTAAAGTCATTCTTTGTTATATCTTATGTGTGCAATTGACAACTTGGAAATACTTTATATTATTTTTATTACTTTAGATTTATTTTGGAATAGTTGTAGTAGTGAAAATATTTTATGGTTTTGGATTTTGTTTGCAGTATATTCTTGATATTTGGTATTATAATATATTAATTAATAATTGAAGCTGTTATGTCAAAACTTTCAGGAAGAGGAGGCAAGTATTGTTGTTTGCCGCAATTTAACAGTTCAACATCCAAAGGATATACTTTGTTTAAAGTTCCAACTGGTGTACAGAAACGTACTGGGGTAGTTACTGACCAATGGGCTCAAGATTTTCATTAGGTAAATAAAAGTAGTTTTGCTAGTTATTTTTTTGCATGGTTGAAGTGCTGGCCAATTATATTTCAACAGTTTATAATTACAATTGCCAAACTTTTAACTTTTTGCAAAATGTTTACTTTAATTTGTTTCAATAGCATAATTAATCCTACACAACAAAAACAAACTGCATGACTATGCATTTGTTTTATTAAAATGCATCTTGTTTTCTTGTTTTTGTTTGTTTACAAACAGCAGTTTTTCTAATTTTTAAAACCTAATGTTTTATTTCTTAATCAAGCCCCATATGACTGATGTAACATAACTCATATTTTTAACTTAAAACTTTTATTAGAAAAATTTTAAAGTAATAGCTTTAGTCTTTAGTTTTCATGTGATAAACCATCCAGTAGTAATATTGAATGATGTTGTGTTTTAAGGCTATATTTGTTTTATTTACATAATATTATTTATCTTGTATGATAATTTTTAAAACTGTATATTATCAGTTATATGTATCAGATTTGCAAGTACAAAGTTAATGTAACATTATTATCTCATTTAGGTCATTTTATCCTATAGAGATGACAAAGTTTTCAAACAAAGATTATTTGATGGAAAAGTGTATATCTGCAATAAACACTTTAAAGAAAAAGATATTCTACATACAGCCACTAAAAAGTGCTTGAAGTTGGAAGTTTTGCCATCACAAAATTTGCCAGTAAAATCACATCCTAGCAAAATTCCTCAAGAACGAAGGAGTATTATTAGACATTCCCAACCATCTTTAGCTAATTACTCAAAATCTTTTGCTCAACAACCAACATCAATCAATAATATTTCTCAGCAATTTTCCCAAATGAAATTGTCTAAGTGGCGAATTTTTGTTGCAAATGACTTTGTTCATTTTACATATTACAGTAACATAGATCATCACCATGTAGCAAATGTAAGTTTGCTAATTAAAGACAATTCAGTTGATAGTTCTGGCTTGGATTTTTCTACTTCATTTCATGGTAGATGTGCAGCAGAAATTGCCAAACAACTGTCATTTGAAAATTTTAGTTTATATGAGATGTTGGACTTTTTAAAGCAACAGTCAATCTGCAAAGGTTATGCAAGTGTTCCTGATCAATCTCAATGGATATGTTTGAATGGCTGTATTTCTTACCCCTGCAATGATAGAAGTTCAAGGTTTGTCTACATTTATATTTGTACTCCAAATGTTAAATTAATTCATCTAGCAACTATAATTTCTGTGTTTAATAGCCTACTAAACGCTTTTAATTTTTTACGATGTATTAAATTTGTTTTGTAATTTAAACCTAGCAGGTTTTTCTCATTTAAAAATATTCAAGCTTAAAAAACAAGCAGAAGCCTAGCATCATAAACAAAGTTAATTAGCTTGTATGTGCATGCATAGCTGAATGAAGCAAAGCAGACAAAATGTTTGCTTGCTTTCAGCTGACACTGAATTGTAATATTGATCCACCTTTAGATGTGACAGTGAAATATCATGTTTATCTTGTGTTGCTGGATAAAAATTTACTTAACTGAAAACGCATTTAGAAAGTAAACAAATTGGTGTGGTTAGTATTGCATAAGCTAATGTAAAAATTTTGTTAGTAGCACTTCAGGAGCACAACAAATTTAATTTTTTTTGATTTGCTCTAAACCATTTTACAGCTTATAACTATCAGTAGTATTTTGTTCTACTTTAAACAGGTTTTTCAGCAAAGATTGTCTGTTATAAAACTAATTCTGTGTGTCCACAGTGCATGATGCTTCATGTGCGTCAAGTAGATAATGCAAAGCGCAATTATAAAAGGATGCAGCAAATTCAGCATAAAGTACTCCCAAGTCACAGTCCAATTACCACTGCTTGTGTTCAACGAGTAAAAGCAACCATCACTGCTCAGAAAGAAAGGTTTTTTTTTTTTGTTATCATACGTTAACTTGTATATTTTAAATTGTGACCAACTGCACTATTGCCTGAAGTTTCTAATACCTGCTGTAAGATATCACTTTTTAAATTGTCTCTCCTCATATCCTTATATACATGTGGCAAATATTCTCTTACACATACATCCTAGAACCACAGTTTAGATAAAGAAAAATAAATTTTGGGCTGAAGAGGTGCAAATAAACTCAGAACATAATTTTTAATTAAGTTGACTAATAATACATTATACAGTGAAGCCCTGGCTAACATATTTGTTAGCCCATTGCTGAAATTTTTCCTCTGCAATAGAAGGCTGAAAAGTAGCATTTCGGGTGTAACAGAAGATACTACTGTTTGTGGACATTTGTTGCTTTTTTTGGCAACAATCAACCTTAAACTTAACCATTTTATTTGTTAGTCATTTAATCACAGTGCTGTTGCAAAAGACGTGATAAAAATATCTATTTACGCTCTTTCTCACCTTTTTTATTTACAGAATTGGCAAATTAGAAGAAGAATTTTTGAAGAGGTATTGATGTGGATTAAAATATATGTTCTATACTAGAAAACTTAAAAGATGACCCTGTTGCTTTAAAGAATGACTTTCTCCGAGAATGGTGGTCTAAACAAAAAGAGTTGCAATCATTGGACAATAAAAGTGGTTATTGCTATCCACCTTCAGTAATCCGGTAAGCTTGCTGTTTAAAAGAAATTTTCTTTTCAGATTTTCTTGTTTTACTACTTTTGCTGTTAAGTTATTTGTTCACATATTATTCTTCGTCATGTGGCAGAGTATCTTCTCCCGGCTAATGCATTATTACTCAGGGTGCCCGATGTGTGGGACCCTTTGTTTATGGTCTTTGGTTTGTTTATAAGCGCCACAATGACAATTCGGGGAAGGAGGGAGACTTCATTAATGCATGAACCAACAGAAGCGACCAACGCCAGAACGCAAGCCATTAAGTTTAATCCAAGTTGCTCTGGGTAAACCCTTAACCCATTTCAATAAGTCTGGTGCTGACCTTGGGAATTGAAGTGGGAAGTTCGGGCGTATTCTTTGACTAGCCTTTGTTATAAGCTTTTAGCTCACATTTGGCCTCTCGGTTATGAAGTTAAAAAACTGCTGTTACCGTTTCTGCATGGCTGAGCTTTAGCCTCCAAGTCAGGAGGTATGTAGCAAGTGAAGTCCTGCCCTGGGTTAAAGTCTATTTCTAAGCCAAAGCCAAAAAAGCAAAATCTTCAATTCACCTATATTAATTGACCGCTACAAAGAATGATATTCTTTTTTAATAGATTTTGTTTAAAACTCCATGCAAAATCTGCAGCTGCTTACAAATTGCTGCAAGACATTTTGGTTCTTCCTTCTGAGAGAACTTTGCGACAAGCGCGAAACAACAATGAAGGCGATAAAATAGGCATTCAAACACAAGTTGTTGAAAGAATCAAAAATGCAATTCATCATTGCACGCCCGAAAGTGATCGACTTGCCGTTCTTGCGTTCGACGAAATGGCAATTAAAAGTAATCGTTGCATTTTGTGTTTGTTTTAATGCTGTTCAACATTTTTTTCTTTTACTTGAATAGTTTTACTGTTTAGCCATTATTACTTTGGGGTTACATACACAACAGCAGCAACTAGCACGACTATATGACATCGCTAAAAGGACTTCCATAATCTTACGTGCAGTGTGATTGATTTTCAGAAGTTCTAACATTTTGTTCTGCTTCCGGTAAAATTGGCGGCTACGTTGACTTCGACGATGAAGCTGTTATAAACTTATCGAAATCATCCGACGCACTTGCTTACATATGATAGCTTTTTTTTTTAAGAGGTGATCATGGTTTGGTGCAAGTTTCTTTTGTTGAAATGCTGACTAAACACGTTTATTTAATAGGAATTACGAACAGCAACATAGATGGCGTCGTTGCTTTTTACCCCACCAAAAACATAAACTGCAGTGAGCTTTTTCATCTGCTTGTTGATGTACTCATAGAAATTCCGTTTCAGACTTCATGCATTATCACGGGTCTTCTGTGTAAGTTTTAAATAAATGTATTTGTTAATTGTAGTTTCTTGAATTTATAATTAGTATTTTTTACATCTACATTATGTACAGCGAATTTACATTCCGTAAGTGTCCATTTCTTTTCTTTTTTTTTTGTAGCGTTTGCATTTTAGGCAAAATGTATAATTGTTGTTGTTCTATTAAACGTATTTGTCATTGTTGGTGTTATACTATTTATCACCTAAATCATTTTATATAACACTTTTACAGTTAATAGTCTTTCTGCAAATCAAACGGTAATGAAACTATTTTGCAATGAAGATGATGATGTACCTTTTCGCATGAAAAATCCGCTGAGTCCCGTCAGGCAACGTAGCTTGTTGTTCCTTCGTAACGCATAGTACTTAGATTTTTTGTTTTTTAGATACATTTATTTCTTACCAGACCCTCCACACACATTAAAGGCATGTCGCAACAATTTGATTAATTCTAACAAAAGCTTGTGAAATAACGGAGATATTTGGATGCAACCGCTTAAAGATCTTATTCGGGTAATTCGTAGAAACTATCAGCCACTTCAAGAGTATTTATTTATATCAAATGTTCGATTGATTTTTAGAAGGATCTTTCTCGTGGCGAGTTACGGTTGTACCATAAGCTCACAGCGAAGCATGCCACTCCAAATTCTTGGGAAAAAATGAATGTCGCAATTGCTGTGCAAACAATGTCGGAAACAGTAGGTATGATTGAAGCCGGCATTATTTGTGCTTAGTATTTCTAGTTTGTCTAAATTATATTTGTTTTTAGGTTTGGCATTACAAGAAAAAGGTTATCCTGCCTTATCGACTTTTATCCTTTCTATCGATAAATGGTTCGATTGCATGAACGGAGGTTGGTACTTTTTAGATTTTATGTTAATGTTTTTCGTTTGATTTGTTACGTTGAATGTAACGTCGTAGCAAAATTTTTGCAATTGCAATTGGGTTTGGGTTTATAATAAATAGAAGCCTTACTCTCCAACAGCAGAGGTTGTTTAAAAGTTTTAGCTTGTTTGCCTTATTCTATTGCGTGCACTATGTTTTGTATTTTCTTTTATTTTTAGGTTTTCAAAACAGGAATTTCAAGGAAATGCGAAAGCCTTATTCTGACATTAATGATCCACGTTTGCAATGGCTTAAGAACGATTTTCCCACGTATCTTAGGAAGTGGAAAGAAGTTGTCGACAATCGACCTCTTGTGGGCAACGTAGACCGAAAAAAAATGTTCCTAACTCAGAAAACTGAAGAAGGGCTTCTTGTGGCGTGCTTCTCTATGAGCGCTATTATCAAATCTTTAAACGCCGGCGCAAAATATGTTCTCGCTCGAAGAATTAATCAAGATCCATTAGAATCATACTTCGGGCATCAGCGCCAAAGAGGAAGACGTCACGATGCTCCCACCGTTCGAGACTTAGCGAGCAATTCAAGAAACTTGGACATATTGAAACATACGCACATTGCTGGCTCTAATGTTCATGTCGAATAATTGTTGTTTATTGTTTCTTGGATACTGAGGGGGATAATAGCTACAACCTTTCGCTTTTGTCTGCAAATTCATTTTTCTATATTTTGCCTAAACAACTTTGTTAATTGCAATAAGGTTCAGCATCCCGTGTTTCTGCGCAAGTTGTGCATTAAAAAATAAACTGTATTGTACTTGAATTTAGTACCATAGCTCAAATGTTTAAATAAATATCAGGGTTTATTCGTATAGCTACAAAAACGAGATTTTTAACAAATCTATGCAATATAAAAAAACTATTGCAGATAAAGAAGAAGAATAAATAATTTGTAACTAAATGAAACTTTAAGACTAATTTTTTTTGAACACACGTTATTCTAAAAACTCATGTCAATTATTATTTCAGATGCAAAAAATCATTCAAAAACGGTTGAAATTTTTATTTTAATATTTACCATATATTCTGAAAAATTTCAAATTCTACTACATAAACTTTATTTCAAAGTTGAATTTCACAAAAAAGTGAGAGAAAACGATTTTAGCGTTTAAAAGACTAGTAAAAAATTAAGTCAATCAAGCATATTCCCGAACCGCAATTTAGAAAATGCTAAACTTAATATTGGAAAATATACTCCTGCACAATGTTAAAAATTAAGTCACCTAATCTCCTTTTTTGTAAGAATAACATGAAAACTTAGCTTATTAACGAGAAAAAAATGTATTTAAACATAAAACTGTAAAAATATACAAATGCATTTATCAATATTCATTTCAATTCACGAGTATAATTTTATAAATGCCTATTTTATTTTAACATGTAACTTGACTGACTTATTTTGTGTTACACCGTTACTAGGTGGCGCTGTCAACGACAACATCGACAAGATTTCCTATTGAGCTTCCAGACTATGTGTATAGCGACTATGGTTATATCGACACGTTGATAGTAATAGAATGAGGCAAGGCAAGTGGGGTTTAAAGAAATAAGCCTAAACGACGTTGTGCAGTCAGTTTCTTTATATTGGTTTGTGTATTTATTTATTAAACCCCATTTAGACTGGCAACTGTGACGATAGGGTGTATAGCAATAGCTACGGTGCAAGTCTTTTTATTAATTATTTGTTTTCTACCTTGTCTGCATGCAGTATAATGTCATAACTTGGGCCAGCTGAAGTCAATAAATAAATTTTTTTTATGGCTTATAACATGACGAAACCAACGATGATGAAACTTATACAACCTTATGGTTTCGGTTGTTCAAAAATCTTTTTACAAAGTTTTATTGGTCTAAGTAAATCTAAATTTGTCAAAGTTTTATCTTGTCAAATTTTACGTGCAAAAACTCATTTTTTGCTTATTTTTGCTATTTTTCAAGCAGCTAATTTGATAGTTGGCCTGGATATTTTAAAACTTTTTGGACTGCGATCCTTTAGCGTCAATTTTTTTTGTTTTTTTTTATAGTTTCTGATTCAAAAATATATCTTTAGATGTTTTACAATATTTCATCGACTTCAAACCTCTCCTAAAAACTTTTAGCAGCCTCAACCTGGGGTGCACAATTTTTAGTTTAAAAATCTTTGATCTATATGTTAAAAATATTAAGCAATTTAAAATTTGGTAAAAATACAATATTATTTTTATACAGGAGAAAAGAGTATTAGTCTTTAATGCATGCTTGTTTTAAAAAATTGGCACCGTGGCCAAGTAGTTAAAAAGCGCCTTGATGGCTAGTGTATGACCAGAGGTGGGCACGGTACTTTTATTCGGTACTTTTAAATAATCCAATTTGATAGTTATGACTATTAACTTCTCTGTCATACATTGAATTTCAATTGACATTCAAAAATAGTGTAATTTAAAAATAAAAATAAAAAGTTTTAAAAATAGTTTTTTTATTACTATTAAATCGGATTATTCAAAAGTACCGAGTAAAAGTACCGCGTTACTTTTGAATAATCCAATTTAATAGTTATAACTATTAACTTCTCTGTCATACATTGAATTTCACTTGATATTCAAAAATAGTGTAATTCAAAAATAAAAATAAAAAAATTTCAAAAATAGTTTTTTTATTACTATTAAATTGGATTATTCAAAAGTACCTAGTAAAAGTACCGCGGTACTTTGTGCCCACCACTGTGTATAACACTGTCGCCATTTAAAATCTACTCGCTTTATTTTATTGCAAATTTAACTGAAATTTCTCCCTTTTTTGAAGCAATTATAACCAAGCTGCTTTGGTTTACTTTTAGTAGAAATTGTTGACTATACAATTTTGTTAGCAGCTTTGGTGCAATAATAGCAGCTTAGGTAGATTGATTCTGCAAGTATATTTACATGCAAGTAAAACAAAGAAAACATCAATAAGCTTACAATGTTTTTGCGGTTGGTGTTTAAATAATTTCAATTGTAAAAAAATGGTGACGTTTTGTTTCATTATAATCGGTGGGCGCAAAAAGCATATTATCAATGAAACTTATTGTTTTGTACGCCTGATACCTAATTTTATTTACTTATCGTATTGTGAGATGATGGTAGTTTTTTTGTAATTTACAGTATATCTTTGTTTATTTTTCTAACTTGCATCAAAACGTCAATGCCGTTTAGGGGAACGGTTTAGATTATTCCGTTTTTCTTTGAGAGATACCAAAATTTAAATATTGCTGTCCCGTGGAAAGTTTTTCGGTTTTTTAGTTTTTTTAAATAAAAAAAGATGAAAATTTTTATTTAGTAGTTAGCCTTAGTAAGAAGGTGGAAAGTTAGACCAAAAAGGTTAAAAAATACTTGTCTAGGAAAAAAATTATAAAAAGGGTTCGGCAACTCTCAACTAAAAAGATCGGATTGTGAGGGACGAGGGTGCACAATTGCCCAATTAATTGTTAAAAATATTAATTCGTTTTGTTAATTGTTGCACACTGTTTACAAGACCTTTGTAGTTTGTCCAAAAGCACGCAGAATTATGTTGGTAATTTCTATGCCCAACTGCTTAATTGTATACTTTTCAATTAAATTTTATTTTTTAAACATTTAAAAAACCTGAACACCATATTATTATTTTTTTTAGAATTTTTGTGAATTTTTTTAAAAATACTTACTAATTTTTTTACGCCTTGGCTTGTTTCCTCCTTGCCTCCATAAAGCTCTAAAGTTACTGAGTTTATTTTCTTAAGTTTTTGATGCTAGTGCTGTAGTGAAAGTAGTGATGTTCTGATAGTTGTATTTAAGTAATTTTGTTAAATTATTAATCTTTTGATTTGTGAAATTATAATTACAATAAATTTTTTAAAAATGATTATCATCAATTTTTTAAAAGTAATTATCATCAATAGGAACATTGATAGTCAAACCCAACCAATCACCAGCATTAATTCAATCCATAACATCAAACTAGATTAGTCAAAAAAAATTACCATCTGTATTCAATAAGAACAAACTTAGGAAAAGCATGATTACATTTGCAGGACCTAAAATATGGAGCGAAATTCCACAAAACATAAAATTACTTCAAAAACATCAATTTAAAAAAGAATATAAAAAAATTTTACTCAATTCATACAACTAATTTTTTTTGCTGTGTGTATTTATGTGTTTTTTTCTGTGTATTACTGTTTCTGTTCCTTTGCTGTTATAGTTGCTGCTTTGGTTTTATTATGTCTATATTTCATATTTATATATTCCTTATGTAAGCATTACTTGTGACTGTGGTTACTCTCAAATTTAATTATGCGGTGGCAGCTGATTTCAATGACCTTTTGGTCTTCGCTGTCTCCTCCATGAGCAAATGTAGATTTGACACTTTTATGTTTATTATCATTGTACTTAATCTTTTCATGCTTATGGGAATAAACTGACCTGAACTGAACTAGTATTAACAAATTTATAATGACTTAAAATTTATATGAAATATTAAGATTTTTATATAAAGCACAAAAATTTTCAGTTTTACTTTGAATACCCTAAGACTGGTAAGTAACCCAGACCTTTTAAAATTTTTTTGTTTTGATATAGTTTATTATCATAAAGTCAAACAAACTTCACAAAGTAAAATGTGGTAAATTTGATTATATGTAAAGTAAACAGTATGGTAACACCTTGCATGCTTTTGCATTTAATTTTTTTTTAAATTGTAAAAAAGTAGCATTATAAAAACATAAGCTAAAAAGTTTTATTATCCAAACTTCTATACAATTAAGTATGATATTTAAACATAATTAAATAATTGCATGCATTGCATTTATTTTTACAAATTTAAGCTCAATTTTTTGTTTTATTATGATAGTAAAAATATTAATTTTTGTTTTTTATTCAATTTTGCGTAAATCTTTATATTTTTTTATAAATATATTTGCAATAATGTTTTGTAATTATAATTTTATATTTTAATGCTTTTGTATCATTAAATTATTTGTTATAAAGATGCAGTCAAAAAGTAATCTGTTGATCTTGTACTTGCTTTAAATCCAATATTTATTTGTGGACAAGTTGTTACACTTAGTGAGTTATAACAAAAAAGAATTTTAATTAATAAACTTAAAAGTTATGATTTTAAATTAATTTTTGTTTAAGTAAATGAAAAATGTTTAAGTAAATTTTGTATGTATAGTTACTGTCTTTTGTATATACTAAAAAAGAGGCTGATCATGTAACTTTGTTGCTGTCATATTTTTACATCTTTTGAATTGCATTAAAGAAATGTGAGCAAAAAGGTTATCTTAAATTAAAGTTTAATGAAAGTATTATTAGATGGAATGACATTATTGTGATTATGAGATTTTTGCTTAATATGTGAAAATACCAAAAGGCAACCTGTATATTACTGAATAGAAAATTTATTAAAATTGTTTCAAATAAAATAAGTTAATTTTAAGAAAAAAACTGAAATTTAACTTTTTGTTAATTTGCTAATAGCCTTATTCATAAGTTTTCAATTTTTTATGAAAAATAAAGATAAAAATGATTAACAAGCAAGATAATAATACTGATGTCCATTTTTCATGTTAGCCAGTATATACTTTTTTAAAACTTTATTAGCAGATCATTAAAACAGTATTTCAGACAATTATTTCAACTTGATGTTTAAGATTGTTTGCAGTGTTAATAGATTTAATCTGTTCTGTAAGTTTACTATCAAAAAAATTAATGAATTTTAAGTCAAATTTTAAGACAAAATTAAATTATTTACTGTATGTTGGATGTCTTTTAATGTTTACATGGAAATATTTTTAAACGTGTTTTTTTTGGTGTATGACTAAATTTTTACTTTTTATTGTAAGAAATTGTTTAATTTGGTTTTATAATTTTTTTTACTGTTACTCATTTGATGAATATTTAAAAAAAAATTATATTGGTTTTAAAATTTCAAAATTTGAAATGAGTTAATTCGTAAATTAAAATTACTGTTATTTTTATAATATTTTATTTATAAAAAGATGTAAAATTTAGTCTATATTTAAAAGCTATGTTGAACAATTAAATAAGAAAGTATTATTTTGTTAAGTATTTTTTATCTTGCATGTTGTAAAAAGATTGTTGATTATATGGCAAAATAACTTTTGAATTTTTATTAATTGTAAAAAATTATAATTTATCTTATTTTTTCAATCAATTTAATCTGTTTGTATTATTAGGTTGTAACAACCAAAATTTGTCAGCAGCATAGCTGTATTAATGATAGACGTGATTAACACTGTTGCAGTTTTTAACTTAACATTGCCATTTTGTTGTGTCTTTGATAGAAACAGCACTTTTCTCAGTTTGGGGCCCTCAGCAAGCTGCTTTAAATTTTAATCATATTCAAGACAAAAAACAAAATTTAGCTAAACAGCAATATTTTGTTATCTCCAAAAGCAGGACAGTGAAATCACTTAATGGTTGCCCTAAGTAAAGCCTAATGCTTTCTAAAACAATTTTTTTAACATTTATGACAGAATTACAATTTTTTCAATTAACTTTTTTTGTAACATCAATTTTAAATCTAACAAAATCATATGCAGTAATTTTATTCAATCACTTTCAGTGTAGCGCAAAGCATATTATTAAGGGGTTGCAAAAATTCAGTGCTAAGAGTTCAGTGAATGAGATTTTGATGCACATTGCATTTGGAGGCATTTAAATTTTGTTTGATAAAGTTTGGCATTTGTTCTTTGATTATTTACTCAAGCCAAGGATCTATATTTTTTAAAAAAAGCATGGGGTTTTGTCCCAATTTTTTCTAAAAATATATATACAATTAATGTAAATTTTTTTACACCTATTGTACATATAAAATAGAATTTTCACACATGTACAATAGCATTTTATATCCTTTGGTTCAGAAGATTTAGCCAGTAGCCACGTAAACATTCTCAGGCTTAAAATGCATTATTTTGACATAAGTTAATCAAAATCTCTAACAAGTTTTAATATTTAGAAAAGAACAAAATCTAAAATGTGCACTAAGTTAACTTATACTCCTTCATGAACTATTGTGTTCTAACAAGTTCACTTCACTAAAAAAATTTAGTTGGACTATTATTGTGGGTTGCACTGTATGTTTGAAATTGTGTTGATCCCTGCAATAATGTTGTTAACACCAAAAGTATTTAGAAATAATTCAGTTAATTTTCAAAATAACTGGCTTGACTTGCTTCAGCCAAATTTAGCCATTAGTCTGAACTCTGAAACATACACTCAGTATTATATCCATAGTCATGTTATTTTTTTGATCATCACTACAAAAATCTTAATATTCTAATTTCTAATACTTTAATGTGGTCTGCACCAGATGCTCATCTTATACCCTATGTTTGTTCATATCATATTTAAACAGTTTTTCTTGTAGTAATATATAAATTTTATTAAAAGCTTATATTTGTCTCAAACTTAAGTTTAACCTTGCCATTGAAAATATTAAGTTAATACAACCCATTAAAAAAATTTTACTGTAAATGTGTGCTTTTGCTGTTACAGTTTAGAAGTTTTTATGTTAATTACCTGTATTAACTTAATTTAAAATCATTAGAATATTAAGATTAGAATTTTAAGTAACAATGCTTAAGCAAAAATTTAGCCTTACTGAACAAGCAATAATAGTTGAATACTTGATTACTAGTGACTATAATGCTCTTAAACTTTTATAATGTAGCAAATTGCAGATAAATTAATTCTTTCAATGTTACTATCATAAATTAGTCAACACATTACGATGCATTTCATTTTTTCTCAGTTCCACTAATCATGAAAATTCTTTTTCTGACAAGTGGTAAACATGAGCACCAGTTGCTGCAAGGCTTTTCATTTCTTTTACTCTGGATTTCAGCAAGCTAAATCAATAATCCCCATAATTGGGATGTGTTTTGAAAAATGATTTTTAAGAAAATTTTTTTATAACTCCAACAGTGTTTTCATTATGTCTCCCAAGATTTAGCTTCTTTATATGATCATTAATAAATGGATTGATTATCTACTTTTTTCAAATCTTAATGCAGTTTTTGGGGAAAGTACTTATCAAACTTTTTATTAAAAAGCTTAAATGGTTATGCATTATAGTTGTCATCCTATTTTTCAACTCTAGTGGTATAATTTCCAAGTTGCATTTTCGCATATTGTTTTTCAATAAAAGAAATTAAAAAAATTGTCATTGAAAGCATTGCTTTGCCATATGTGTATCTTCCATTTCATGGATTCCATTTTCCTTAAAACATTGAAAATGTTGCCAATTTACCTTGAAATGATTTAAATGATCAAAGACTGATTTTGATAGCCAACTTTATCTTTAAAAAGTACTACACTTTTATCACTGGGAGATTTCAAAAATTTGTAAAGCTCATTTCTTAGCAACAATACTCTTTGAAGAACTTTTTCTTGTGATGGCTATTGAACTTTACTATGTCGAAGCAGAGTTTTGTGATCTGCAGACATTTCATCACAAAATTTATAAAACAATTGAACTGTTTTTGCTTTACAGGGTGCAGACAAAATCCTTGGACAACTTTAAAATGCGATATTTCTGTAAATAGTGAATAAAACTAAAAAATATTGAAGAATATATTTAACAAGACATTTTTCAACATTTATACTAAATTTCATTCAATATGTCCTCCTCTGGCCTGAATTACACGCTTAAGTCTGCTACAGAAGCCCTCTGCCACTTTATGCAGAGTTTCTTGAGGCATTTTGGCCCATGCTGTCACGAGAGAGTGCTTCAGAGCTTCAATTAACCCATGAGGAGAAGCACAAGCACCTGCCTCTAAAAGGGACTAAACACAACAGTCCATCACCTTCAGGTCTGGTAATGAGGATGGCCAAACCTCCTTGCTCCAAAAATGCAGAAAGTGATCCTGGCACCATGGTTTCTTTGGAGACTTCCATGTTTTTGGATGTGGCAGCCCACACCATGACGAAAGAAGGTTTCTGGCATATGAAAACCCTTCTCCTGAATCAGGAATGTCTGCAAAAGATTTTGCTAGGACTCGGTCATTTTGTCAGTTGCAGATTGCCTCAACAGTGAACAATTTCTCTTCAGAGAAAATGATCTCGTCCGTGCCCATACATGACCTCATCCGTAAATGACCTTGTCCGTAAATGCCTTCAACTTGTTGAAAAGAATCTTTGCTCGATCCAGTCTCTTTTCTTTTTGGAGGTCTGTGAGGCACTGACAAGTTTGCATTTTGAGAGATAACAACTTCAAATCTGTCTTGCTTGTCACTCTATCACAGGCTATTCCCCACATAAATCTCTTTGGATTGCGCCAGACTTGAGCTCTGACAGCATCAAGGACCTTTGGCATCTTCCAGAAGATTGCGGTCTTCCACATCAAGGATGATCTTCAGTACTTTTGAGTTTTCGAAACTTCGTAACAGTGTAATAAACAGTTGATCTTGCAGCTTTAAGAAGCTTCACTATTTCAGAGTTTTGTTTTCCCTGTGCAATGGAGCTCAATAATGGCTGCACGTTTAGCACTCATATTTGGTATTAAAGCAAAATTTTTTAAAAATAAATGAAGAAATCTGAAATATGAGCCTTGTTATAATTCATAACACTAAAAACTTACCGCATATACGTATTTAAACATCCATTAAATTGAATTTTAAAATTTGTCCAAGAACTTTGTCTGCACCCTGTAGGGCAATAACATTGACAATCTTCATCATATCACTCATTGGTTTTTCAAGTTTGCTGGCCTTATCAGAGAAATTTAGTCTTAACTTTTTGGAAGCTAATGCTTTACTATATATTAATAAAATGCAGTGAAAAATTTACCATCTGGAAACCTATGTTAGATAAGTGCATTAGCACCTCTGTGTTTCCCCTTCATAGTTGTGGCACCATCTGTAGTTACATTTCTTTCAGAATAAACTTTTGTTTTGAAAAAATTTATCAAGCTTACAAAAAAAAAAATTCGATATGCTGCACTTTAACCAGAAGGCAAAACAAGAAGTGTTTAACAATTTTAACACTTTTATCTGAAAAATGACAACAGACAATAAATTGAGCATTGTTTGTAATATATGTGGTTTTATCCAATTGCAAAGCAAAGAAGATTGTTTTGATCAATTTTGCAATTAACTGCTGCTTTATCTTAATCCTTTGAGTGCTGGAAACTATTTGTGAAATGACATTGAGGAACTACACTTTTTAGTTGAAAATCCAATTTTGAAAATTTATTTGAAAATGTAAATACGGTATGTATGAAACGCTTTTTGAATTAGATAAAAATATGATTTTATAGTGGAGCACTTGTATAAGCCTATTTAAGCACTACACAGTGTAATGTATATTTGGACCTAATTTTAACACAAAGAGCACTATAAAACACTAAAAAAAAGACACAAACTGGCACAAATTATCAATGATAAACTGACATTATAGTGTGACCAACATTGCATGTCAAATAAACAGGCTCATCTAGGCTCATTTGTCCACCCTCCAAGAATTTATTTTTAAAAGTTCATTTAAAAGTCATGTACAGATGATAACTGAGCCCTTTAATCACTGCCACCCCTCTTTCTTCCAATGTCAATTACACCAAACTAGAGACAGAAGAATATTAGTTTCTCTAAATTTGGTAAGAGTACCTCATGTCTGACCCATACAAAGATTTTTTAGCAATGTGGACTAAAGTCACTTCCTTCACTCAGGGGTAACCCAGTTATAATTGACTTTAGTTGCTTCCTGCACTCAAAGGGTTAAGCAATCATGGCATTTTGACTGTCATTGTATCATTAGCATTTGTTTTTTATCTGCTGCTTGCTTTCTGCCCATAGTTGCCATTTATTTCTAACAGTAAACATCTAGAATTAAAAGAAATTCACTCAGGGGTAACCCAGTTATAATCGACTTTAGTTGCTTCCTGCACTCAAAGGGTTAAGCAATCATGGCATTTTGACTGTCATTGTATCATTAGCATTTGTTTTTTATCTGCTGCTTGCTTTCTGCCCATAGTTGTGATTTATTTCTAACAGTAAACTTCTAGAATTAAAAGAAATTACATCTAGAAATAGCTAGATTTTTATAGAATAATCTAGAAAATATTTTAAAAAATAATATATATATTTGTACAAAATATAATATTATAAAGCATTATTATTACTAAACTTTGTTGTTTTTCAACATATTGACTAAATGATCACCATTTGCAATTGCACAGTGACAACTTAAAAAATGGTTATTGAGCCTTCAGTTTTTGATGATGCATTGTAATGTTTCTAGCAGATAATGCTGCTACATGTTTCTTACTTTTAATGTGATTTTTTAAGTCTTGGTACTTTGCTTTCAACTTGCAATTACAATACTTACAACAACTTTTATTGGAATTTCCAAAAATTTCCATTATCCAGTCTTTTAAAGAGGTATCATTGAACCATTCTTTTCTAAATTTCTGTTCATAACTTTTAAATTTTGGAATATTGAAGAGTTGAGCAATAAAATATAAATTGTAACAAATTCTTGCATTAAGCTTTCACTGCCATATATTTTCCCAATTTAGAAATAAAGTCTATACAAACAAATACTATTTTTAATCACTACGTAGTTATTTTAAATACTTAAAATTTTGCTTGCCATGAATTGTCCTCTGAAAACAGGCCTATAAACAGAAACATCTAGAAAACATCTAGATTTTTTTATAGTAATCTATAAAAATATATATCATCTAGATTGTATAATCTTACATCTAGATTCATACAAAAACATCTAGATCTAGATGAAAATAATCTAGAATGGCATCTATGTTTCTGCCATGCAACAAATTTGCTACAATCTTGAAACATAATTTGATACTGACTCAGCTTTGCTCTGACTTATTTTGTTGCATAGACACATGTGCTATTTGAAATGAAGGAAAAAAGGTTTTTTTATTGATGGAGGAATTTGTAACTCAAAATTGAAGGCAGCTTGTAGTTTGTACAAATAATTGTGCTGTTTTTTGAAAAATTGTACCAACTTGTTTTAATGAATGGCATGTTTGTTTTATAAATGATTGCATTGTTGAAAGGAGCCAAACTTATATGTAACACTACAAAACATGCATTGAGCACCTGGCTTGGAGCTCGTTTCTTGACCTTGGAGTAGAAAAAAAGCCATATTTATATAATCATTATGCTGTTTTTTTTACTTTTATACTCAATACCAACTATGTTCTCTTTTAGTCTCTTATTCTCTCTTAGAACTATGTTCTCTTTTAGTTCTAAAGCAGTGGAGCTGGCCTTTGCTGGCTCTCTACTTAATTGTCATGACTAAATGTACCAAAAGTAAATGTTTTCTAAACATATTTCTTTAGACATACAGCAAGTTTTTCATCCAATTTATAGTAAATAAATGAATAATTTAAATTTATTAAAATTATTAAAATTTTATCAAATTAAAAGTCAAGAAAAAGTAAAACAATACAAGAAACAAATGGTCACATAACATATCAAAAGTAGTGCAAAATGAAAGTAAACTGCTTTTAATAATATGTCTATAACCTTAGTAGCACACTCAGCACCAAAGTATTGCACTATTGCATCACAAAAAACAATTCTGTCTGATTGTTAAAGTGCTGTGGTTGTGATCGACACAGTTGTGGTTTAAAAAATCTATTTGTGCCATTTTTTTGTGTTCTTGGGGAAAAAACTTTATTTTTTCCTGCTTGGCAATGTTGACAAGCAGAATGTTCTAAATTTTAGTCATATCTCTACAAAAAAAATTAAAAAAATTATCAACTGAACAGCAATATTTTGGCATCTGAGGGGAAGCAGGTCAAGGTAATTTCTTGACAGTTATTCTATGTTAGCACCCTCTGACACTTTTCTGTGAGCCAAGAGAATAAATATAGAGGTAAAAAAATGAAATGATACTGTCTCTGCTGTACATTACCAAACCATCTAAGTCTTGAATTCCTCAGTTTATCACCTAATTGTCTCACATGTGCTGTTTTGTGAATGAACTCGTTTTTGATTTTGTCTAATCTTAATCCCCTTAAAAAAATCATAGCATCTTCATTTCAGCTGCTTCCACCTCTTGTCTTTTGATAAGTGCAATTGTTTCCAATCTATATGAGGTCTGTCCAAAAAGTATCCAACCTTTGGGCATAAAACACACAACAATGAATATCACAAGTTTTATATAATCTTCAAAATACTCCCCTTGCAAGTGCACACACTTTTCCCAGTGCCTCTGCCACTTTTGGAAACACTTTGAACTCCTCTGAAATGCTTTTGAGCTCCACCATTTTTTTTTTTAATTAATTTTTAATTTTTATCTCTATATTTATCCTCCTGACTCACAGGAAAGTGATGGAGGCACTAATACATAGGATAAGCAATTACCCCAACCTGCTTTCGGAGATGCCAAGATATTGCTGTCTGCTTGTAATTTAATAGAGATATTACTGTAATTTAGAACTGCTTGCCAAGACCACCAAGCAGGAGAAAGTGCCGTAAAGTGTCTTTCCCAAGGACACAACAGAATGGCATGAGTGGGTTTTGAACCGAGACCGTGTTGATTATAAGCCCGGTGATTTAACCACTTGACCACACTGCCAACATTATTTTTTTCATAATGTTCTTATGTGACTGAAATCACGTCCCTTTTAGCATTGTTTTTGGGGAATAGCCAGAAGTCGTATGGTGCCAAATCAAGAGAGTAAAGGCCCATTTCCACTACGAGCGTGGAAAAGAGCATTCTTTGTTTCTTTTATTATCTTCAATTGAAGCAGGCGGTTAAAATTGAAGCAACCGCAAAAAAAAAATCAATAAAACAAACAAAGAATGCTCTTTTCCATGCTCGTAGTGGAAACGGGCCTTAAGGAGGTTGTTGCATAAGTGCTGTATTGTTCTTGGCCAAAAAACCTTTGATTACATGGGCAGAATGAGTGGCAGCATTGTCATGGTAAAGCTTCCAGTTCTTTCCTGTTTGGTCTGGTCACTTTCTTCACACAGCATCATGAAGGTGACATAAAACCTCCAAGTAGTAGTCTTTATCAATTGTTTGGCTTTTTGGTGCATATTCGTGATGCACTATGCTGTGAGAATCAAAGAAACAGGGCAACATCACTTTCACATTGCTGCAAACTTGTGCTTTTTTGGGCCTTGGTGATTCCAGATGCTTCCATTGTGAAGATTGAAACTTGCTTTTCAGATTGTAACCATAAACCCAGGTCTCATTACCAGTTATGATAGTCTTCACAAATTGTTTGCACAATCCAGCATGTCCTGGGCAATTTCCACACAGAGCTCCTTCTGTTGCTTTGTCAGCAGCTTAGGAATGAATTCGGCTGACACTCTCTGCATGCATAAATCTTCAGTTAAAATGGAGTGAACTGATCCTCTGCTTATTCCCACTTCTTCAACAATTTTCCTGTGTGTTAGATGTCAATCTTTCATTACAATTTGGGAAACCTTCTCAACACCTCTTTGTTTCGGCTTGTGGATGGCCTGTTGGAGCATGCCTCTCTCTCTACAGACATTTGACCATTTTGGAAGCAATTAAACCATTCCTTTATTTGAATTTGCTTTAAGGCCTCGTTTTCAAAAGCTTGCTGAATCTATTGAATTGTTTTAATTTGATTATTACCTAGCTTTTGGCAGAACTTGATACAATATCTTTGTTTGGTGCATTCTGCATTATGTTTGCAAGCAAAAAATGGACAATCATGCACTATACGACTGCACTAAATGCTTCAAAAAAAGAGCTGTTGGTTTGAAATTTTTTAGGTGTGGGCAGTAATTGTGACGTTACAATCTGCCAAAACCACTTAGCTGGTGTGACATTACTTTTGGCAGGAGGAGATAAGGTCAGATACTTTTTGGACAGACCTCGTATATCATTAACTTGTATCTCATTAATCTGGTCTCATTAACACATTGTACATTTTTCCTTTCATACTTGCTTATATCTTTCTGTTGCAAATTACACCTGTTGCCTTTTCCAGCCATGCAACCCTGCTTGTTTGTGACTTTTCAGTTACATATTTATTGCACTGAAGAGTTGATCCTAAATACTTGAATTCTATTTCTTGAATCTTTTTGTAATTTTAATTTGCCACCAATCACCTGATTTACACCCATATATTGAGTTTTGCCTCATCTGATTTTCATTCTTTTTTTTTTCAAAACATGTCTCTACTTCTCCAAACTAGTTTGTTCTGATTTGGTTGTGTAACACAATACCATCTGCACACATTTTGTATTACAAGCTGAGATTTGACAAATACCATTTGTCAGCTGTTTATTGCAATATCAAATTGGAAAGAACTCCATGCTAATCCTTGCTGCAATCCAATCTTGACACTAAATTTCTGCATTGCTCCAACAGCAGTTTTAACTGCTCTTGTTCTACCACCATATCTTGTATCACTTTTACACATACTTTTTGAATGCTTGACTTTAACCATACCATAGCTCCTCTTGGTACTTTCATTTGCCTTCTCCAAGTCTAAAATGCACAATTCAGTCCCTTTTTTGTCCTTCCCTTTACCTTTTTATCAATAACCTTAGGGCAAATATTGCATCTGTACTGCTCTTTCCAGACATAATATATATTTATTGTCACTCTACTCTTGTTAATTAAAGTTTTAACTAAAATTTACAATGGCATAAAGCTGCAAAGAAAATTATTTGTGAAACACACTATCAAATGAATACTATTTAAGCACAATATTTTTGTATATTTTGATTCTGACCAAAAAGGTAAACAATATAAAGAGAATGGAGTCTACACAAATGAGAATGCTTCAAATGTATGCGGCAAGACAACAAAGGATAAAGTAAAAAATGAGCTAATACTAAATAGATAACTGGTCTTGAACCATTGAAAAAATTTTTGAGAAATTTTGGGTACATTGAAAGGATGAGCAAAGAAGAAGCTCCAGCAATGGCCATGAAAATTACAGTGAAAGAAGGAAGAAATACCTAAAAAAAACAATAAATGGAGATTATTGAAGAAGACATAAAGAAGAGGGTTACACCAAGAATGGGCAAAGAAAAGACAAGGCTAAAGGCATAGATAGCTACAAGAAACTCTTAGCCCCAGCCAGCAGAGAGAATGTGTTGTATCCCTTGCTTTGAGACAAAAATGGATGATGATTTTTCTGATCAAAAGATTTTTGCAGGCAGCATGACAAGAAACATTGCATGATTAACAACATCAATTAACTGATTTAAATTACTTTGTATTTTTTTAAAGGTTTTAACAAAACATAATCACAAAAATTGGAAGGATATTTTGTTATTTTATTAAAGATTTGGTAATTTTGATTTGCCATTATAGCACTCACCTAGTGAAAGCCCCCAAAAAATTTATTAAAGTTGTTTTGTTGCATTAAACTTAAACACACTAACATTTTTCTTGCTCATAGCACTCAATAAAATAGGCTATGACAAGAGCAAATGCTTTTCTCTGGCTGAAAGCTGATCAAAGGACACTTTTGAAAGTGAAAAACACTACATTTCTAAATGAAGCTAAGTCATTTTCTCTGTTTAGTTTAAATTGTAATTAAGAAAGTTTAGCATAGTTAATAAAATAAATGATTAGAATTTTTGAAATATTATCAGGTTATAGAGAAATAAATTAAATAGAGAATAAGTTCTATATTTGTAAACTGCTTATTATTTCTTCATAAAAAATTTAAGTGAAAAGTATTGTAGATAGTTTTCTAAAGATTATGTGGGTTTTTGCCAATTGTATTCTCACTGTTAATGTATATTGTGACTAAATGCAGTTATTAAAGTAGGGTGAAAATTTACAATACAAATTATTGTGTATCCCAAATAAAACTTTAAATTAACACTAGTTTTATTGCTAAAAAATCAACAGAAGTTATACTATATTGTAAATGTCAATATCTTGGAAATAACCAAATGTTGAATTTGTGAAATTTATAAAATAAAGTTTGCAAGTTAGTTTTGACTAAATATTATTTTTAAAAGGCTGCATGGCTTGCAGTAAAGCAACTATAATTCCACTACCAAAAAAGTAACTGTTTATAAATTTTCCATAGATGAAAGGAAAAGGCAGCTTGGATCAAAGCAATTCCAGGACAAAATCTAGTGAATATCAAATACCTATCATGTGAAAAAAATCACTGGTGCCATGTCTTGTGTTTTTGGTTTTAATCTTTTGCTCTTGTGTTTTTTCTTGATTTTTGGCTAAATCTTCTATTTTCCCAAAACAAAGTTTAGTTGATATTTTAGGAAAAATTCTTCAGGTTGTTGGAAAAAAAGATACACTTACAATATAAAATTAGCAAAAAAGGGCACTTTTTTAGTTGAAAAGGCACTCTCAGAAAGTTGAAGAATAAAAAAGAAAAGTCTTTACTTACAACAAGTGCATTAAACCAGTAAATAATTCCATGCAGCAAAGTGAAAACCTTTCTTTGTCTTTCTTCATGGTGTTTTAAGTGTGAAAAAAAATTAATTTTGTTAACTTTTGCTTTTGTAACTGAAGCTTGTGCTTTTTCATAAATTTGGTGATGCAGCATTGTGGAAAACAATGGTCTACTTAATAATCTGCAAAGATACTGTTGGTTTTTCAAACATTTATATTTGCAAAGTGTCCAAGAAGATGAGATTAAAAATTTTATAGAGATTGACCAGCTTAAAATAGATGCTATGACAGCTAAATAACACATGCTTATTTTTTGACAAATGTTTTTTTAAATTCATCTTTTATTAGTGCTCCTAAAAGCTATAGAAAATTGTTAAAAATTTTAAAACTAAAGTTAGAAACTTGAAATAAAAAAATGCACTTTAACTTTAACACAAATTTTTTTATAATCAAGATGTAATAAGTCCTTCAGTGTTCAGGTAAAAATTTGCAGTATTTTGTCTATGACTGCCATCATTATAGTATGTATAAACATCACACCTGAAACACTCAAACCCACTTGCTATAAGGTACTTCACAAGCATGTAGAACATTACTCTCAACATTGATAAACATCAAACTTATGGAAAAGTGCAACAATCATTTTTATTTTAAAACCAAACAAAGACCACAACATTAATACCAACTACTATCCCATTTCATTTCTCTCACCCATTGCAAAAATACAAAGAAAACAGATTTATTAATTTATTATTTTTATCCCCTATCATTATTGACCACTTGCAGATGACTTTATTTTTACGTGTGCATTGTCTACCATATGGGATTAATTTTAATGTTTTCCAAAGTAAAAAAAAACAAACAAACAATCAAAGTTATGCATGGAGAAACCATATCCATCATTTTGTTAGGCATTCAAATATATACATATATATAAAGTATATGTCTAAGAGGTGGGAGAAACCTTTTTTTTTATTGGAGATCATATCGTAAAATTTTGAAGAAAGGAGGCTGCATAGGTTAAAATACCTAAAAAATTGCATAATCACTTTGAATCGTTGCCAAAATGAGGTGATCTCTAAAAAAAAAGGTCATCACTTTGAATCTGACTTGGAATTGTTGATTTATGTGCTTAAATTGAAGTGGTCTCTAAAAAAAGATTTTCTTTTATCGGCAGTAGTCATTCTCACATAATTCTATTGTTATGGAGGCCACAGGTTTCCCACCTCTGGTATATGTCATCCAGCTTCCAGGAAAAGCTTTTTATGTATACTAGGGTTTATGTTTCAAGATCCCAGACAAATTTCCCAAAAACTCTCTGGTTATTTTATTTTTAAATATAAATTTTGAAATTATATTAATTTGAATCATCAGAAAATTTAATGTTGGTATAAAAATTTTCTCATTGTTAATGGTGAAGCTATCAAATCTCTGCCACCAAACAGATGTCATAGCTAGCTACCAGAGGTGTCCACATAGCTATACTGTTTATTTATAATGAAATGAACTTTTATATATTTTTTAAAATAGTTATTTTTGTTAAATACAATATAAAAATGGTTAGGTTTATTTTCCTAAATCCTTTTTTATAATAAATTAAGGTGACACAATTACTTAAAAAATTAATCAGATAGAAGCTGCTTTAAAGTCGCATACAGAAAATTCTTTACAGCAAAACCCCTGCAACCTATATATTGCTGGAAAGAGTATAAAAAAGGAAATAAGATAGTCTAAACAGTTTTTTGTTTTAAGCAACATGCAAAAAGTAATAACATCTCAAACATACACTTAAAAATTTTTGCCATGCAGCTCCAGCATTTAAGCTGATACTTGATGTAGTTGTAAAACAACTCTATTGAATTTCAACTATGGAGGGTTTTTTCCCTAAAAGGTTTTACTACAAAGATTTACAAATTTTTGTAAGTGCTGCTTCAAAATCTTTAAAATTTTTACATTTTTGCCTGTAACTCAAGCATTTTTAGAAAAAATTTTAAGAAGCCTCCATTATTTTATTGCTAGCAATGCAAAAACCTATTTCTGAAAATTTGAGTAGTTTTTAAGTAGTAACAATTTAAGTACTGAAAAATGACAATTTGAGAAAATTGCATTTAAATTTTAACAAAGTAAAATAAGGAAAAGATGAACAGTTGTTGGTACATACACATAATAACATTAAAGTCAAGTAGCCTTAGGGTAATATAAAAATTAAAAGAAGAATTAAAAGTGATAACTTGAGTAAAAAAAATTGAATTAAGCAAATTAATAGCCACCAGGGATGTAGTCACTACTTTGAGCTTGGGTTGTTACTTAGTGCTTTTTAACAATTAGCTGTTTAACAATTTTAACAATTAACAATTAGCTTTTTCCAACAAGCCCTTGCTGCCCAGCATTCCAAGACGTGACAGCCAAAGCAAGAGTGTGCTGCACAGCTGCTATTCCAAAGTTTTTCTCTTTTGAACACCTTCTCCAAAGTGTAGCATTGAATGCTTCATTTTGGTTTTGTGTGTAATCTGCAACACACCTTTTGAGCAGTTCGGTTTTTGACAATCGTTGGTAGAGTGGTTGCATATAAGGCAAAAATGATGCAGGGAGCTTCCTTTTTTGTGTTTGGAATGTGAGGTGCTGGCAAGTGAAGAGCCAAGTTCATTTTTGTACTTGCACCATTATTCATACAGAATTTATGCTGTTCACTTGGGTCACAATTGGGTCATTAGATTTGGTCACATGATCCGTAATATGGTTGCAATAATACCCGCTGAGTTTATTGATCATATTACCGGTGAGGCCCCCACTTCCACCTTTTACATGAGACTTCTTTACTAAATTACGTAGGCCAGTACCCATTTGTTTATGAATGTGGTTTACACATTCTAGTTTATTTATTTTTGCGTCATCACCATAAACTTTCATTTGGTTGAGGGCCCCCCAGGTTTTGTTGTCACCATTGCTAATAATTGAGGTGCACCTCATTTTATGTTTTTTTGTTGATTGAGACCAAATAATCTCGGCAGGTTTCGTCTCCATACCTGTGCTTGGCCCATCAAAGTTAGCAAAGCAAATCACCATTTACCACATGTTGTTCTTGCCAGATTTTGTATTTAGTTGAAGCTTTGTCAAGAGGTGATCATTGACAAATTTCACATGTTTTACTTATAACAGCAGCATCAAGCACTTCACCAGTGTCTACAGACATGACAATGCTGACCCCATGGGAGGGGGTAAACCTTCTATGATGCCATGTGCCATCAAAAGAAACAGCAACATCAATTATCTCATCATCATCTTCATTGGCATTGCACTTCTCTTCATTTAGCCACTGGCATAGATTCTTTCCTGCTATAGAAAGTTGCTCCTCCAGTGACACAGCAAGTACATTAGACAAATTCTGATTGTGTTTGTTCCAACTGCTTTGGCCAGATGGTGGAGGCATACCAATTATACATAATATTGCAGCCATTGCCTCTCTACCAGGTCCCAAATTAGCCATTGCTAAATTTGCTCTTACATTTATCTCATGAGTTCTTGCTGCGTTGTGATGTTGCCATATCAGTTCGTTTTCCACATTTGGTACACTCAAATGCTAACTGACAACACAAACCATTATATTTGCCTTCATCAAGTATAGTGAGAGCACCTGAACAACCATAAAACATAATGAATAGAAAGTTTGTGATGCAAAATGCTATCAAATGTTGTAAACCAAAACTAAGACATGAAACTTTGGCATGTCAAGCATCAAGACAAAAAAAATTCTAAACATCAATTACATTGCTGCAATGATGGATATAAAAAATCTAAAACGAGCTTACTATTTCAAACACTAAATGTATTTTTTGAAGTTTAAAGCATTTGGTACCAATAGCAGTTATAATTATTAGGCTACAGAACTTACCATTTTTGCACATGTGCAATCTTGAGATGGCACTTTCAAGGCACTTTATATTAGTGATGTACCGATACTTAAGTATTGGTATCAGTGGTATTGGCCTATTTTTGTGGTATCGGCTAGTAGTATCGATATTGGTAAATACAGCCGATACCTGCCGATACTTTTTAAGCACAATATAAATATAAAAAATTTTTGTTCCTTTCTGGAACTAAATTGGATTTGTAACATAATTAATGATTTCTTTTAGAGATTTGTAATAATATTGTAAGGAATAACACAGGTCAACAAAATTTGATAGAGTATCAGAAATAAGAATGAAAACTACAAAATCTTTATATAGTTCACTCTTCTCACTTGAAGATATAGATTCACTTTCATTGAGCTAAAAACCATAGAATGTTGATATAGAAAGTTCAACAGTATGAGGAACTGGTTAAATTGCTGATGGCAAACTGAAATATTCTACAGAAGACCTTGTTTTAGATGTTAAACCAGTAGTTTTGACAGCACAAAAGTAACAGTCACTAAGATGATTCTGTGGCTCTTACCATACCATTGAAACTCCAAATGAGAAATGTTTTTTTCTTTTCATCTACAAGCTGAATGTCGACATACAGGTTATACTGTACATTAGGGATATAACTTTTTCCAGTTTTCTAACCCTGTGTCATTTTTCAATGAATAATATTGAAATAAACTAAAAAATACTATTTTTGCGTAGATCAGTCTAAAAAACCTTGCGTGCATCAATCAAAATTTATTAGTTATTTACGTTCTTTACTAAAACAAATTACAATCATGTTTATAATGTTTCGTAAACAATTTTTCTGGCAAAAAATAAAAAAAAACTTTTTATTTTCATTAAATAATTTTCAAACTCATTAAAAATGGTTGGTAGCTACAAATTTGCTGCTTGGATACTTTTTTGATTAGCTATTTTCAATAATTTTCTGGATTTTTTTAATTGCTCTCTCCGCAATTATGTTTGTTCTTGGGATATTAATTTTTGAAGATTCCTTATTATAAAATTTCAAAAATGTTGACAATGCTTTTGGGCAATTTTGTGACTTAACTGCATCATGAAGACACTCATACATACTTGTATCATAGAGCTGATTGTGGAACCAAAACCTCGACCAGTCTTTCGAAATAAATTGACAAATGTTTTGCAATCGATTTCTGGAATTCGGTATGAGAAAGTAAGCCATTAGAGAATATGAACCACGAGAGCTCCACCTGGCGTTGTAAAGAGGTGGAAGGTTTTTTCATTGAATTTTTGGCCATTTACAAGTCTCTCTATTTAATTTAAATACTTCACAAAGCTGATATAAAAACATAAAATCATCTCTCCAACCAGGGTTTTCATTCAATAACAGTCAGAATCATGCTCGTAGTTAGCTTTCAAAACTTTATAATTGTTGGTGATTTCATTTAAATTATGAAATCGTATGGCAATTGAGGGCTTCTGGTTGAACCTCCTAATTGAAAATCCATTATATGGCTCAAAACGAGATCGAGAATATGGTGCTGACATGCAATGAACTGAGGTTTTTCATACCCTTTTTCACTCATGGCTTTCTGAAACTTCACTACAACTCCATTTTCTTTGCTAGTATTGACTGCCGTGGTGTCGCATATTACATTTTAATGCTCTTCCAGGCATCATATTTATCCATTAAACTTTTGATTTCTTCGAAAATAGCTCTAGAAGAACCATTTTTGCAGGTAAGAATTCCCAAATTTATTATCCTATTTTCATTTTGAAGACACACAACTTGATATTTCGTTTTCAATATAACTTTTCCATCAAAATGAAGGCAAAATATTTCAGTTTGTAAAATTGCCTTGATATTTACTTTTTTACGCTCTGCTTCTTTGATAACATGTTTCCAAACACCAACCTAAGTTGGTGAAGCTATATCAACACCATCTTATTTAAGTGACTTACATACGATTGCTGTTTTTTTCGTTGATAAAACGTGCTTGCTTACGAGCCTTGCCGCAGATGCTGCTGAACTATACTTGCTGAATTTTTCCTCCACTGGTTTGAAATCATCATCGCTTTCATTGTCAATACTATCAGAGATCACATCATTTTCTTCGCTTATTTCACAACTTAAAGGACTTGAATGAGAGCCAGAGGTACTTGGTCGACTTTAAATGAACTTTCGTTTTGAAGGATCAATTGAATTCAAATCTGCTTCTTTTCTGGTGCTGTACCCAACTCGACCTGACGTTTGAATCTGCGTGGTGTAAAGTTTCTTGTCTTCTGAACATAGCCAATTACCATCTACTTTAGTTATGTCAAAAAAACCTTTCAATTCCTTTTCTACTTGCTCTGATTTTCTTTTTCTATTCTTTTTCTATTCATATTTTTTTTATCTCTTATATTTATTCTCCTGACTTGCAGGAAAGCGACGGAGGCGCTATACGTAGGGTAAGCAATTACCTCGACCTGCTTCCGGAGATGCGAAGATATTGCTGTCCACTAGTAATTTAGTAGAGATATTATTGTAATTTAGAACTGCTTGTCAAGACCACCAAGCAGGGGAAAGTGCCGTAAAGTGTCTTTCCCAAGGACACATCAGAATGGTGCAAGTGGGTTTTGAACCGAGACTATATTAATCATCAGTCCGGTGCTTTAACCACTCGACCACGCTGATGAATACACGCTATTTTTTATAAAGATCAACAACACCTCTTGTTTTAGACTGGACTTGCTGGTGTGATACAATGGAAAAGTTTAAAGATTTCCATAAATGTGTCAATTCTTTAGCAATCATCTTTATTCTGATAATTCTACTTTTTTCTGAATCAAATAATTCAGGATAGCGACCCACAATATGTTTTTTTGTCGGCATTTTGCATAAGTCAGATAAACTTACTGTTACCAACAGAAGGTCTGGTCTTCTTTTCACAGAGTATGTTTTAAGTAAGTTTTTACTATTCATTTTTGTAAAAAAATCTATGTAAAAAAAGACAATGAAATTTATGGCTCTGAAACAAAGACGAAAAGTATTTGTAAATTGGCATTATATTTTTGCCAATTTCAAATGCAATATATACAAAGAAACAAGGTTAATTCTGTCAAATACTGTATAAAAATAAAAAACTAATTTTTAAAGTAAGCATATAAAAGAAGCTTACTTGTACCCGGAGCAAAAAAAAAAATAAAAATTTTGAGCAAAAGTAGCATTTCCAGGCATATTTCATTAAGCAATGCGTGCGGACTTTTTTGCGCAAATAGCAAAAATAATTGACTTTTTAGGCTCCAAACAAAAAGTTTCATTCAATAAAGTAACAGGCTTTTTGATTTGAAAAAAATGTTTAAAAAGTTATATCCCTACTGTACATACTTTATGTGGGACCCAGGACTTGTCTTGGTCTACCAGTTTCACATTAAAGTAAGCGTAGTAAGCATTCTTTATGAATTGAATAATATTTTGCTGTCTTTCTTTCTCGTGAACCAACTCAGATGTAACAGAAACTGTCAGAATCATTTACTCACCCTCTGCACTGTAATGTTGACATGTTTAATTACTCAAGTACTAGAATAAAGTTTTTTAATAAATTTCTACAAAAAAAATTTATGGTCTTAAATTCTGAAGTTCAGCAAGACTTTCTAACTAACTAACAAAACACTATCTCTAGATTCTAAGTTTATAAATGCCCTAAAAAAACATGAAACTCGTCACCTCGTGAGTTTGAAATAAATGCCTTGTGTTATCTGCACTAACACTTCCAATAGCAGTAAAACTCATCAAGTTATGCTACCATCTCAGCTTCTATTGAACCAATGCAAACCAAGAAATTTCAAAAAGGATCTCCTTATCACAGCTACAAGTCTATAGAAGGGAGAATATTTGCAGCAAAACAATGTAATATTCAGTTGGGAAAGAGTGATAAAAGCAACAAGAGAAAGGAAAAAAAACAGTACAAGTACAGTACAATACAGTACAAGAGAAAGGAAAAAATAAGGTGAAAAGTGTCACATCATGGAAATGCCAAACAGAGTGAAAACGGATGATGCAGCACATAGGTAGTAAAATGTTGCGTTCTAATAAAGAATGTTGTTGTGGACGATTTACACAAAATCAGCCAACAGATTTGTGCATGCAGCTTTTAAAAACTGCAAAGAGTGGTGTATACTATAAAGCATTTTAAAGCTCTTTGGGGAAAAGTTAGTGTAAGATTACTGAAAAATTAAGGCTGATACAAAAAAACAAATATCAGATTCGAAATCAGCGCCCCAAAGTTAGCTAAGGGCACCTGTTTCCTACTTTGTTTCCAAAATTGTGTAGACTAGTGTAATGATAGATAAATACCTAGCAAAAATTCAAAATGCAATAACAAGCTAGATTTAGTAAATACATTCTTTGGTGTTACTTACAAAAGCTTTTATTGGTGGTGCTCGATAGATAAAAAAGTATTGGTGGTATTGGCAGTATCGGTATTGGCTCTAAATGCTGGTATCGGTAGTAGTATTGGCTTAAAATATGGTATCGGTACATCCCTACTTCATATCAATGAGGCGAAAACCAGATAGCCTATCAGATGCACTTGAGAGTGAGTAATCTTCTTCAAGAATTGCAGTTGAAGAAAACTTTCTTTTAGAACTAGAAGGTTGAAGCAAACTCTTATTTTCTACATCAGCTGAAGAGCTAATTGCAGAAGTGGAATTTACTGGTAAAGGGTGAGACAAAAATTGCTTAGCAACACCTTTAAAGTTGCACACTTACATTTCCTTGGCATAACTGACTATTGATTAGATAGAATAATGAGTAATTACAAAATCCTGTCAAGATTACAAAGTTTTTATCATCAACAAACTTACAATAAATGTCTATTGCATTTCCTTGCAGCCAATAACACCAAACAACATAGCAAATTTTTGCTCTGCAAAAAAGCAACTTTTGACACACAAAAACAGCTGACTAACCTATTGAACTTGCTGATTCATTATTTTGTCATGTTTACCACTTTTGGCTAGAACTGTGGTAACCGCTTTTGCAAACTTTTTGATGTTTGTAAGGGACAAAAGCAAAAAAGCCTAATTTGAATTACAGCATTTTTAAAAAATAATACTGACTTTTTTCTGAAGGTGTATTTTACATGAAAGAAACGATAAATTTTCTTCCAGAAACAACCAAAAACATAATTTTGGTAAAAAATTAATTTTTAAGTAGCTGTGTCGTGTCACCTTAATTAGTTAATAATAATAATAAATTAATTAAAATAATAAATTAAGCCTATTAGCCAACATTTTTTTGAAAAATTTAGTTCTATAGTTAATGCTTTTAAAAGCTACAGGGTGGCCCATAAGTCACTTTACAGCTTGAAAATGAAACAACTGTTTCTTAAATAAATGTTTTTTTTATTTTTTTATTACACAGTTTAGAGTGTGGAAATTTGTTCTGACTTAATGTAAGGACTGTAAGGATATATGTGCAAGTCACTGCAGTGAACTCCGTGAGATGGCAAGTTCTTGAGAATGCCTTTGAGTGGATTACGCCTCACATCTTCAGTATTTTCACATGTACGTACTGATCAACCTCGTCCATGTCTAGACCTATCATTGACAGAGCCCTGCTCTTGAAAACACATCACTAAGCTCATTATTGCAGGCCTACTAGGACAATGTCGATGAGATGGCGCATATAAGATCTTTGCGTTGCAACAATTGACCATCCATTTTCAAAGTAAAATTCAGTTATCTTCACTAGTTCTGTTGTAAAGTTAACCATTTTAAAACATTCTATTTATAATTCTGAAAAGAGAAATAATAATATATTAATAGAAAATAAGTTATTTCATTTTTAAAATGTAAAGTGACTTATGGGCCACCCTATATAAAGAGTAGTCATTAAAAGTTTTAAAACTAAAGTAAGAAGCTTTAAATAGAAAAAAAATGCACTAAAACATAATTTTTTTGTGATGTAATAAGTATGTAATAAGTAATAAGATGTAATAAGTCATTCAGTGTTCAGCCAAATATTGCAGTATTTTGGTGCATGATTGCAGACGTTTTTTTTTGTAAATTGAGTTGTTTTTTCAACTTTTAATAGTTATCTTAAAATGTAGACTAACCTGCTTTTCTGCACTTTATTATTACTTTAGGTCCTTATTTTCATTAAAGAAATTGATTTAGTGCTGTCTTTTTGCATTACCTTTTAAACTTTTGCTCTTTTTTGCTATCACAAGTAACATTTGGTCAACCTTCAGCTAGAGAGAAATGGTCACTGTTGTCATGGCTTTTTTTTACACTATTTAAAGTAGATTATTGATTGCTTGTAAAAAAAAAATGCTTAATCCATAACAATTTTTTTTATGATTCGATACACTCAAGTAGTATACTTAACTAGCCATGTACTATTTTTCTGTAGTACAATTTCAGTTGTATTGCAACTACAAAAACTGCAAGTTACTTTTTTAGACACTACAGCTTCATTATCATATTTTCATACAACCAAGTTAAGTATATTTATTGGTCTTATACAGTTTTAGTAAAGTGGTTATGAAGCATAGTTGTGATGGAAATCTGTGATAAAGTTATTGGTAGACCTAACAAGTGCTGTTTTTGTATTAAATAAAAAAACTCAGTGTATTGATTTTCAATATGAAACTTATTGCAATTATGATTTTTGGTATGAAACAATGGCAAAACAATGTTTATCTGACCTTATATTGTGACCATAACTTAAGCATGTACTGTTCTACTTTGCTGGATCTACTAACAGCATTAATGCTGTGAACAGAATGCTTTTGGTAATTTTATGTATTAGGATTAACATCACTATTAGCAGTTAATATGCAGGGTGGTCCAAGTCTTGAAACTTTTTTAAACTTTTTTTTGATTAAACATGTAACTGAGTTAATTGTTCAAACTTCGTGAACTACAATCTTGCATCCACTGAATAAAAATGGTTGACTGTTTACTCAATATGCCCTCCACTGTTGTCTATAAAAGCTCTAAACCGTCTTGGGATGTCATTGCAAATGTCACACAACAGTAATTGCAAAATTTTATCCCATGCTTCAATAAGATCCTTTGTGTTTGATTCAACAAAGATAAGTGGGGATTTCCATGTTTTCAATACAGCACCCCAAACCATAACTGAAGAGCGTTTTTGTGATTGATATATGGTTTTGACATCAATATTTAACAATTGAGCATTTTTTCTGATAATGCAATTGTTTTTTTGATTGAGAATCTGCTCAATTGTGAAGAGTTTTTTGTCAGACCACACAATCTCTCCTGAATGACTTGATTTGAGAAAAAAGATTTTTGCTTCTTTCCAATTGTTTGTGCTTTTGAGTTTTGTTCAAAAAATGTCTTTTCTAAATTGTTAAGGAATTCATTTGTAAGTCATCTTGAACAATACGACTCATTGAGTTTTTGCTGATTTTGAAATCTGCTACTATCTTTCTTATTGATCTTTTTGGATTTCTCTGAACTTTTTCTCTGACAAGTTTGATTCATTTCGGAGTTCTTGCAGTTTGGGGACAACCTGAACGAGGAAGGTCAAAGATTATCCCAGCATCAAAAATTTTTTAAATAATGTTTCAGACGATTGATTTGGGCATGTTTAATATTTGAGAGATGTCTGTGATTTTGATTGTGCATACAATTAATCTTTTTCCTCCAATTATCAGAAACCATTTTAACACAATTTTTTAAGAATCTAAATATAAAACAAATAGACATTCTTTAAAAAAAAATTGTCTAAAAGTTGTGATTGAGTAATCATTATTTTTAAAAGTTCCAAGACTTTTGGACCATCCTTTACATGCTCTAATTTTCAATTTTTTTGCAGTAGCAATGTTTTTTTGTTTATAGTTGCTTGTAAATATTGTAAATGCAGCGACCAAATAATGCTGGCGGGCCAGGTAGTGGTCTTTGGACCACTGCTGAAATGGGATTAGGATCAAGTGGAAGCACTTTTACTGGTCAAAACACAATGCCACATCCAGCAGCTCATTATACAGTAAGACTATTTAAAAGTATTTTGTGATAAATAGAATTTTTTTTTAAACAAATTTATTTAGGGTCGCGATGGTATGCAAATATTAAGATATCCTGGTATTAATCCCCAGCAAACCAATGCTCTACATTTTCGAACCAACTGGGGACAAACTGATTCCAATACTATAACACAGCAGGTTAAGATTATTTGCTTTTATATTGTATAGTATTATAAAGGGCTTTGGAGGTAGAGCTGCGTATTTTCAAAACAGCCACAGCCATTGAGTCAAGTAGAACCAAAACCAGGTGTTTAAAAAATAACTCCAGTTCCAATTTATACAATAAATTTGCTCAAACAAGTTTTTTGCTGTTTTGGAAATTTTCTAATAGCTATAAAAATCAAAGGTCTCCCATTATGAAACTTTGATTTTAATAGGTGGATTAACCTTAAGAAACCTGTTTAAGAAACCTCAAATGTTTTTGTCTAGCTCTCTTCAGGAGATTATGCTGGAATAAACTGTAGAACCAAAACGTCATGCTGTATGATTTTAAGACTGGGTGTGATTGGGTAAAAATTTAGTTGATCAAATCAAGGGTTGTCATGGTGTTTGAAAAAGTTCTTAAGCAATAAAATAAAACTTTTTTACCAGCATGAAACGAAAAAAAATTATGGACAATTAAGGAAACAGGTTCACACACAAATAATGATTTATTTTGTAAACAAACTCTTTCTGTTGATATAATTTGGGTTTATAGGATGTGATGAAAATTGATTCCAAGATAGGTAAATAAAAGTCGGATCTTAATTGAAAGAATGAAAATTTTTTGTCCTTATATTGAGATGCAAGATTTCCACATTTTAGTTGTACAAAAAATCGTTTCCAATTGCTAAGTCACAGTAAGGTATAAAGTTTGATAATTAACTTTGAGGTTCTGGTTGTTTTCAATGTTTATGTTGAACTTCAATAAAAAAGGACTTGTGGGAAGCAATAATAACCTTTTTATAAATGGTCTTTGAATACTTTTTTGTGCTTAAGATTGTGAGGAAATAAGTAATTTAAATTTATTGATTACATGATATTGTATTTTGTGGAAAATCTCTGTAGAAAAATGTTAAATTATATTGCAAATTGATTTTTAGTAAAAATTTAAAATTGCCCTAAAATGTTTAAAACTTTGTCTTTATTGGAGTTGGAATTTTTGCAGTTTTGTTAAAAACCTTTGGGAGCCAGAGCTAATTTTTAGGATCAGTTTTATACTAATGCCTGCTCCAAAGCCCTGTTAACTGCTTGGTTTAAATTTACTAGTTTTTTAATATTATTGTATTGTGTCAATTCTTAATTGAATTTTTAGGCTTCACCATCTTCCTTGTGGAATACCAATAATTCTTCTGGCCGCTCAGCAGACCAAACAAGATCATTTTTAGGAACTGAGCAGTGGGGTAGAGAATCTGGTGGTGCTCCTTGGGGATCAACTATAGAGCAACCAACAGTTACAGGATCTTCTCCAGCACCTTCAAAAGAAACAGAATCAGCTCATGTTTTTAGACCTAGACAAAATGATCCTTGGCTTGTTAATAATAATTCTCCAATCTTGCAACCTAAGCAAGAGGTGCTTGAATTTTCATAGTTATAACTGTTGCAAAACTTAAGTTGTTTTATAATCAAAGTTGTAAAGGCTCTAGTCCACTTTTAAAAAACCTTTGGCTCTGACTTCTACTTGTAACTTTTGACTTCAGTAAACTCAGACTTAAACTTGTAATTCAAATAATGGAAATCATGAAAATAATTATAGCACTGAATAATTCTTGACATGGAATTACTTAGTTGAAGAATTGGTTGGATCCAATCACTTAATAAATCTATTTCTGGAGATAGCTAACTCTAATAATTAGCACCCTCACACCTTTCTGCACTTATGTGCTTTAACAAACAAAAAATACATTGACATAATAACAAGAATTGAATTTTTTTACTTCCTTGCATGCTTATGCACTAAGTGAAGCAAAAAAATCAATAAAACAAACAAAGAATATTCCTGTCAACGTTCATAGTGGAAACAAACCCTAATTTTTCAGTTCATTCTACTTATAAATGTAATTTAGAAAGCACTACAGGTATTACAAACAACCAAGTTCAATATACTTTTGAAATAAACAATAAGATATTTTTTAATAATTAGAGTACAAACAAGAGCTAAAATATTTGTGAAAAAAGTCATTAAAAACGCTTCTCTTTACAGCATCTTCATCAAATTGTTTAAGAGCTTTTTTTTTACAAATATTTTAGCTCTAACTTTAATAGGTTTTCATGTTTAACAAGCACTTAAGTAACGATCTATAATTGGCTGTCTTTATATTCTACTGCTTTTTATTACTACTACAGTCATATTTGCAAAAATATAGAGCCACCCTAAAATTATCCAAGTTTTTCAAACTATGATAAGGTAAATCAGTTCTACATCAAAAAAAAGAGTTTAATTGGCAATCAAACATAATTACATCAAATGATAAATATTTGAAGCACTTCAGTATTATTTTTTATCTAGTAAGAAGGTTGTTTTTAATATTTTATGTGTCCACCTTTCTTTTGCACTATTACAGCAAGATGGCTGGGCATACTTTTTTACCAATAATGCACAGTACTCTGTGCTGATTTCTTTCACCCAAACTTCTTTTATTGCAGTTACAAATTCTTTAGCACTAGACGGTTGTTTTTCTGCCACTTTATCCTTCGTGTAACTCTGCAAGCTTTCAATGGGGTTCAAGTCTGGGCTGTTTCCAGGCCAAACAAGAACTTCCACCTTGCTTTTCCAAAGATATTTTAAAACCACTTTCAATCCATGATATGGTGCTCCATCATGCATGAATAATGGTGTTATGCATCACCACGTGTATATTCAGCTTTTCCTGAAGCAGTTGAACATATTTCAGGCCATTTATTGTGGTGCCTGGGGCAAAAAAATACAGCCCAGCAGTCTCATGTTTGCTTATGGTGCCCCAAACCATTTGGCTTTGGGAGTGTTTTACTTTACTGACAGTTTACTTTACATTGAATCTTTGGCATTTTGATCTTCAAACATACCTCTTCTGCACTGCAAACTGCTGAAGTCTGGATTCATTAAAGAATAAAACTGTACCTCATTTTTCCACAGTCCAATGAAAATGTTTATTGGTCAAAGATAATTTCTTTTTTTTTCCATATCAGATGTGAGACGTTGTTTTGCAGCTGGCTTATAGGATTTTAAACCGAACTCCTTGCTCAAACAACATAAAACCGTGCTAATACTAAAATCTGTACCATTTTTTTGCAAATTAGCATGTAATTTACAAAAAGAACTACTGCAGAATTGCATGACAATTCATCAGATGGCATGACCATTTCTTTGTGAACTTTAATGGAATATACCAGTTTTTTTCATGTCATTATAAATTTTATACTTCTTAAGCTTTTTTTATGGCACGGTGGACTGAACTTTAGCTACATTGTAGTCTTTTTGCTATCTGTCTTTCTGAGAGTCTTTCCATATGCAAAGCCACTATCTGAACATGCTCAACAGTTAATAATGAAGGTTTTTTGCCCATTTTCTCTGCTTTTAAAAAGATTAAGAATCCTTCAATCATACATTAATCTGCACTGCAAATGGTTTCAAATATATATATTTGAAAATTTTGAAAGTTTCAATAATTGACTATAAGGTAATAATGTGTAAATAATGTAATTTGGACGATTTAATGATGGATTAGTTTAAGCTTTGCCTGAAAATGTCATTGCAGGTGGTTTTATATTTTTGCAAATGACTGCACTTAAATTCTAAGTTTTCACTATGACGACTGATGCGTCACAAAAAATTTACGTGTATATTTGACTCTTATATTGCCAGTAATTGATATCGCGAAATCCCCATTTTACTCTATTCCAAATTAAAAAACATGTAAAGAAATTAAAAAGTGCATGAATGCAACCGCTAGTAGAAAGCTTCATGTGCAATACATTTTTCAGCCAGTTTAAATACCTTAGGTCGCATACACGATGCTGTTTAAAAAATAACTCCAATGCAAAACCACTTTTGGTTTTTTGGGGAATGGGGTTCACAAATCTTTACATAAGTAAAAAGGTTTATTGCTTTGTGTTTGCAAGTGCTTACAGATGAACGAGAAAGGGGTTAAAAAAGGTCAAATAATTGGTTACGTAATATTTGAACGCTTCATTAAGCAACAATTCTTGTACTGCAGTCGCACCTGCCGATAAGACGAACTGTGTTATACCAAGTCCATTTTTCTATTGTGAAAACCGCTTATCTTCGGATAACTGGATCGTGCTTTTTTAAATTAATTCATCTGGACTGCGTTAAATTAAAAAAAAATTAACTAAATGCCGGGAGGGTTGACATATTACATAAATGCAAAAAAATGACGGTGGGGGCTTAAACACTTGCATTTGCTTAGGGAGAGAGAAAAAGAATTCTTACAATGTCTACATGATTGATATTTTGAAAATTCGGCCGGAACGTGTGACCAAGCTTAATCCCCAAAATTTTTGTGAAGTGTCGGAAAAAGTATTAACTAATGTCGAACCTCGTAAACTGTTTTAAATGAAGCGTCATTTTCAAGAATATAAAAAAACCAGAGATCTTGTTCTCAACAACAAATATATTGTTTTTAATTTTTAGACTCGTGTTCCGAAAATGGGACCGGGACTTGTAACTTTTCATTTGGTGAATTCGGCATGGACTTGTAATTATAGCTGTCTAGTTTAAAATTTTGTGAGCGTGCGAAAATTAAAAACGTTATAACCAGCTCATATATTACGAAATTTGTGACCGTCGCAATCTCCAACATGTACACTAATATATTAACCACGGCATTACAATACAAGTGAACTAAAATGACCCCAGAGTAAAATTTCATGAATCAAAGAAAAAATAATTTTATCAAACTAAGCCACATAATAAATGTTATCAATGCGTAAAACTACCGTGAAAATTGCTTGGTGTGCCGCACAACCTGTGTTTCCCTCACTCGTTTCTCTCTTTGTGAGCCAAGAATTGAAATTTGGACTTGTAATAATGATAATGTTAAAACATTCTCTTTTTTTTTTTTTTTTTATTTACCTTATTGTCTTGATCCCATTTAGATATAACGTAAAATTTTAAAGTGTTCGTATTTATTAGAATCAAAGAGCAAAAACTCTAGGTTTTGACTAATTTTTTCGTTTTTCATTTAAATAGATAGTGTACGTTTTAATTGATTTTAATCGACCAGGATTGATTGCTCCAAGAACAAAAGTGAAGTAGCACTGCATGAAAATACCTGATTTCGCGATATTCAATAGAAAATTTTTTATTACTGGTTTATTCGTGCTAATCGTGCTGCGGAATTAAATTTCAACCCCGGTCGTTATTTAGCTACTTGACTTTTAACCGACAGTCATAACTTAGTGATTAAATTCCCAGTTTAACGAAGAAAGTACAAAAATATAGAAAAATGGGTGCCAGTATAGTATATGATCTACTTGCATGTTTCTGATATAGCTTGATCTACATCAATGTTAAAATTTTCAAACTCAAAGTTGTGTTGTGTAAACATAGATTAAAATACAAGAAAATAATGATTTTGAAAAGAAAAAAACGAAGTCAAATAATTATCAATGAACATAATATTAATGTTTGAACATAATAACCCTTACCCCGACTTCAAAAGGTCACAAGATATGTTTTTTAATCTACAGTATGCTTAAAATTTATCTATTTACTCAACTTTAAATGTGGATCACAAGCTAGTCTAGATGTAAATTTTTGTAGATCATAATGGCACGTAGATTACATATTACACCGGCATCGAAAAATACATAAGAATTTCTTTATTTTGATCAATTAATATTCTTCCCTTTAAACCAAAAATTTCTTCTGGACCAAAAATCGAATTAAACGAATTGCGTTAAAAAAAGTCTCAAATATATATATTTTACAAGTAAATTTCAAGTTTAACATTTAACTTGATTCAAATTTCAGAATAATTGTTTTGATTTCTTGGACACAATAGCTTGATATACAAAAACTTTACTTGATTTTTTTTGTTAAATCCGAAATTCCAATGCTTTTAGTTTACTTTACGTAAAAAAATTTAAATTTTGTAATAAAATTACCTTAAAAATATGATATATCAGAAGTTGTATTTTTATAAATTTTCATTTAACTTTATACATTGCAGAAAAGCACGAGTCCGGATGAAGCGCGACCTCAGGAGGCAGCCGCTGAAAGTAATTCTCCGACTGATGGGAAAAGTCACGCTTCGGGGCAAGTCCCTTGTTGTTTGGTTGCTTGTTAATCAGCGGAGAATCTTGTCTAAGTCGCTTCTTGTCGTAATAGAATCATAGAAAACTTTATTTATTTTGCCTCTTTTTTGCTGAATGAAAGTGCTTGCTTAAAAATGCTTTATTCGTGTGATGATTATTAAGATTAAAAATCATGAATGGACTTACAATAGAGCTAAGATATTAGTAAAAAATAGGAGTAGTAAAAAAGAAATCAATGTAATCAGTAAGTGAATCAATTGATTTGAATAAAAACTAATGATGATCTAAGTTTATAGTAAAATGTTTTCATGCCTTTTTAAAATAATACCATTACAAAAAATTAAAACAATTTTCAAGTCTAATTAACTTATTTTTCATCTGGAATAAACAAACAAGTCATGGTTATTTTACGTTTTTCAAGAATCGTATTGGATGTGATTTTTAAAAGCACGATAAACTTAATTGTCTAAAATAGAAGTTAGCTGTGTTTCTAATTCCATGATTCTAATACGGTTGATTTTATTGTTTTCGTGAGTAATGTATTATCATGATTTTTAGTAAACTTTATGCCTATGTTTTCGCGTCGTAGGCATCTTTGGTTACGAGCAAAAGACATCTTTCGCAATCAATGCAAAATTGCCTGTTTTTTGAAAGTCCGGAGAAGCCTTTACTTAAATTTAACTTATTCCATTTTCCTTCAGGTTTAAACATTCTACCTTTAATTTTGTCACAGTGACTCCCCGGATGTACAAGAAACTGGTAGTGCTGAACAAGGACAAAAAAATGAAAATCAAACTCTTTCAAACCCGTCAGAAACTCCTCTTGCTCACGAATCCAAAGCCGCAGTTGAGGAGGAGAAAAGCGAGCAAAATGCAGGTGAATTTACTTTATTTTCACTTATGACTTTCAATCTTTATTGGTTTCTAAAATTTAATCCAGAAGTTTTTAGCTGTTGTTTTTTTAAGTTTGCTTTTTTTTTTTGTTTATGTCGGTTTGATTGGTTGTTTATTTGCATTTGATTATTCGACTACACAGTCATTTTCTAATTTGTCCCAAGTTGACTACATTTAGATTCGTTTCAATGCCCAGCTGTTTTCTTTTGATTTATTCAAAATGAATGTTTTTAAATTTGTAAAAAAGCGTTTTAACAAGTTTGTACATTCATTAAAAAAATCCACAATTGAATAGTTCAATAAGAAAGTTCAGTTCTTCTGATTTGACAAAATTTCTATTTGCTCATGTCTAATTTCACTATTCTTTTCTTTGCAAAAGCTGCCTGTCATGTAGGGCTCACTCAGTATTGAGTGTTTCATCTCTATTTTAAGCGACGTTCGCATATTCCATCGTGTTTTTATTTGTCATGGCTTGCTTATGAATATGAGATGATGTAATATTCAGTATATCGATAGTAAAATAAATTCACATGGCAGTAACGTGCTTATGAACAAGTGATTAGCAGTGCTTTGGTGGGTATTTGCCTTTCATCTTGTTTAACTGCCCTTCGTTTTGTTTTTTTATTTTAAGTGGAATATATAAGAATTGCTTGACCTTGCAAAAATTCAAGTAATTGTTCGCATTTCATTGAACAAATATTATTTTTTCATGAATATTTAAACTGCACGTTGGCGACGTTAATTATTTTTTTTGTTGCTTATCATTATAGAAAATAAAGGATTATTGAAATAGAGAATGTTTGAAAAAATATAAAAAGAATTGTCAGCGTTTTTTTTTTTTTTTGAAAATAAAGAGATTTTCGACAATTTTGAAACAAAAATAACTTTTTTTAAATGTTTTAAAACAGCGGTGTTAATCAGAAAAAAATAAAAAAATTGCATTAAAGTCGACTGAGTTGATGGAATTGCTTTTATTCCGTTACCCTGACGAAGTGAGCAGTAGTTCACGAAAGTTTGTGTGCAATTAATAAAAATTCGGTCAAATTTAGTGCATATTTTTTGCTTTTCTGATTGATTTGGATAGTTGACACGGTTTTTCTCTTTTCTATTACTTCGATGAAAAAATAATCGTGTTTGCTATATGCAAATGTATATTAATTATAATTAGTTAAACATTGCGCATTTTTAAGTGGTGCCTTTTCTTGATTAGTAAAATGTCATTAAATAAATATGTTGGTTATTACCAGCAAAACGATGCCTTTACAAAATCTGTTACTATTGGTGCTGATTAGATAGATTAATTATTTCCGATTTATTTCTTACTGTGGTTGCTTTTAATGTCATTGCATGCCGTTGAAATTTACTTTAGTTTCGAAAACTTAGTAGTTAAATCAAGTTAAAGTTTTTTCAAATATTTTTTGTGTTTCACTGAGGCAGAGTTTGAAAAAATTGTTTCATCTAAAATAAACCATTACAGTTTATTAATTAACTTAATTGTATTGGAATTTATTATGATCAAACAAATAAAAGGTATCATCAAGTCACTTAATCAATTTTGAAGAACTGCTACTCAAATATTACCCATTGCAACATTTTTGCTGTAGTTAATTATGTAATAGTAAAATTATGCATAAAAAAAAAATGTAAATAATAGCTACGACTTTTACAAAATAGGAAGTTGTCCAGTAACATCAAGCGACAAAGTTTATGTTGCTCTTGCAGCAGAACAAGCAATTGTTGATTTGTGATTAAAGTCGCTTGTTTAAAGCTGATGAAAAGTCGAACGGGGCCGGTAACAACGCTAAGAAAGAAGAAACATCCGGGAGTACTGGATCGGAGAGCGGTCAAGTTATGACCAACACAACCGAACCTACCCCTGCCCCTGCCCCCTCATCCCCGACGAACCCTATTCCGACGTCGACGGATTCGAGCGTGGCTGGCACGATCGATCAATTACAACAATTTAATCTTATGGACTCTTACCAACAGGTGCTTTAAAAAGTTAAACCGCAAGCGCGCCATGAATTTCGAGTTAAACTTAACTCGCATTCCTTGTCTCTTCTTTGCAGCTCTCGATAAACACTTGTTCTAATGATACTTTTCAGACTATAGCTGCTCAACTGACATCATATCAACTGGCAGCAATGCAGCAGCAGTATGCCCAGCAACTGGCCACCCCTCCGGGCGGTTTACTATTTCCCGGCTCTTACTTTATTCCGGCTCAGGCGAATCCTGCAGGTTTGCTCATTCAATCGTGCTATTACTCGTCAAGATCGTTGTAACGCGTTCTCGCTATAGAATCAACGCTATAACTGATCTTTCAATGACAAAATATTATGAAAGTAAAAAGTTTAGCGTATACTGTATTAAAAAGAGACTTAGACATACCGTTGTTAAGCTAATTGCTTTTGCCTGTTTTAGTGCATTGTACCAGGAATTTTGATGTACTGTAAATGACAAAACCTTAACTCATTGATATTTGTAATTTAGTATCGCTTCGTAATTCATCAATAAAAATGAAAATTTCAACACGTTTTACCTTCCAGTTTTATCCAAACAGGAAAAAAATTATTTTGTTAAAAACCAATGTTCGTGTTTGCTATACTGCTTTTTGCCACGAAAATTTATTTTTGTTTTTTTTTTATTTTATCTCTAAAAAAAAAAATAAATAAAATTTCGTGGCAAAAAGCAGTATAGCAAACACGAACATTGGTTTTTAACAAAATAATTTTTTTTCTTGTTTGGATAAAACTAGAAGGTAAAACGTGTTGAAATTTTCATTTTTATTGATGAATTACGAAGTCATCCTTATAATTACGAAATCATCCTTATAATTCGAATGCATTCAGCGTACACTGACCCAGCTGCTGCCGGCCAGATTCCAGTTATGGCTCATTACTCTCCTTATCCATGGCCAGCCACTGCAGGCGTCTACCCGATGCTGCAGCAGCAGATGGCTCTTAGCCAAGCAGCTCTCAACCAAACAGCGTCAGTGACGTCACAGCCGAGCAGCTCTCCATCCAGCAACGCTCGTCCCGCCATCGAGGTATTTTGATTTTTTGTAACTAACTACTCGTGTAAACGATCATGCAGAAGTTCGCGTTTTCAGTTTTCTTAAGATTTTTTTCGTTTTAATATAGCCTTTTGTTTAAAAAATAGTTTTTCTTTCTTGATGAAAAATTGCTTGCTCTAAATCGCTGTGTTTTATTCGAATCGAAGTGCTTTGTGGAGTTATATTATTTGTTTTCCTTATACTATTTGTTTTGCGTAATCTATTGTCTTCTTTTTTTCGGTCCACTTTCTAGTTTTAAATTGAGCAGAATCGACGTTTAACTTGTTTAAATTAAAAGCGCATTTATTAAACTACCTGGCACACCCAAGTATTTGTGCTCAACAGGTCTGTCTGCTGTTCTGATTATGTGTTTGAAAAGTGTTGCACGAATCTTAGTGAATCGAAAACTATTCTTATTAAATGTACCTGACAAATGAAAAAGTTTCGTTCCCTGTTTCCGAGCTCTGTTACCGATAAAAACTCGTTGTTTAAAGTCGAATTGTTTTTGTAAAGTGCTATCTTCTTGGTTTTAATTTTAACTCAAATTTACAATTAAAATTAATAAAATTGTAGAAAAAAGTGGTTGATGCTTGCTTTTGCAACAAAATTAGTTTTTGCTTTACCGTAATGTGCACTTGAATGGGGCAAATTTTTACGCTTCTGCGAAATATCATTTTTAGATTTTAATAGATAGGGCCCGATAGCAGGCCTCAACAAATTCGGTTTCATCGATTTTTTTGAAATCCAGCTTTAAGCAATGCGATTGTTTGGCAATTTGGAACCAACTTTGCCGCTCACCTTGTAATTTTTCTAACGAGCTGAAAATATTTTCAGCCAAACAGAGGTACAGTTCAAACGTCTCAGTCTCCGCCACAGAGTCCGTCTTTGCAGCAGCAGGAACACGTGCAGTCGTCTCAGTCTGAACTGCTCGCTAACGTAGCGGCAGCGAGCAATCTTAACCAAGCTATGGCAATGGCCAGTAAGTGGTCGACACACTTTTGTTTTTTTATTTAACCGATATAATGTGCAGTTAATTTTCAATTTTATTTAGTGCTAAGGCCTGAAAGTTCGCTTGAATATAGCTTTAAAGGGTTGTGATCTTTTTGGGATTGACCTACGTTTTACAATTTGTTTTTTCAGGTTACGGAATAATGCCTTCTGCGTATTATGATCAAACAGGAGCGCTGATAATTAACAATAGTCGTGGTACAGCCCCGGTCAGACTTTTTGCACCTAGCACAATGCTCATGAATGGATCGCAAACTTGTACGTGCAATTATGTTTTTTGTTCATTGGTTGGGTGCTTGTTATTGTTGTTTTTTAAGTACCGATCGTTAATGGTCTTCAGTGGAGATTCTTGTTCATAATAATGAGCGATGTCTTATTACTTTTGTGCTAATTCTGCTCACTTTTTGCGTCCAGTTGCTGATGGGTGAACCTCTTTCACTACAAAGTCCCAAGAACTGGTGTCACCTCATGCATGGGAACGAAGGTCCGGGGTATAATATGGTATAATAGCTGAAGAAGGCCCGCATAGAGGATCTAATACAAAGAGTCAAGCACGAGATAGAAAGTACCTTGCAATTGGAAACCGCATCAAGTCTCATCTCGATTGTGCCAAGGACGACTGTGGGTGTGACAGCGAATGATATGAGAGCAGATGAGAGTACTGTGAACAGGATGGGAAGCAAGATTTTCTTCGAGATACTGTGAGGATTGAATCCTGCCTCTCCAAATGAAAGAGGATAAGGAGAAGTAAGGGGTGAGAGAATAAGAGTGCAAAGAGCGCTGGAGAAAGATCTTTTCTGAGCCAAGTAGGCGAATTAGCCTAGGAAGCTAACAATTAAGGAGCACAGTAGTAAATATAGAGCGCGTTCAAAGTAAGAGAAAATTCATTCGAGTATTTGAAAAAATGGATGAAGAAGAGCTTCTAGTTGCAAGAAGTGATAGAGATGTAAAGTAAAACATTCTTAAAATATCCTACAGGAAAATGTAGGCATAGACGTAAGTAGAGAGAAATCAGCCTAGATAGTTGTCAGTAACAATAGTACGGATTGAATCTCTGTATTGGTTAGAGACGAGTTCCTTCAACAGACACCACAACACGCGGCCAGTTCGTTCGACGTTTTTGTTCTTAGTTGAATTACGCATGACCTCGTATACGCCTGTTAAGATTCTGATTAATCATTTGTTGAAGTAGTTTATCCCTCGTTTTTTAAATAGCAAATTGTTCAGGGATCCCGCCGCAGATCGCCGGCAGTAGTTCCATGCTTCGATACAACCCCGTGGCGCAGCAAGCGGCAGGTTTGTAATCGCTTTTAGCGAATTGAGTGTTTTCGTTTTTTGGTCACGTGGTTTGTCAATCAAAGCCCCGTGTTTTTTTACCTTCCTTTTTGTTTTAGCCAACCCGATGTACGCAAATCAGCAGAATGTTAGCGGTCAAAGCACGCCAGCGCCATCTCTCAACCAAAACTTTAGTGCGCCCCTTCCTAATTCTAACTTCGGCAGTACTGGAAATATCAGCAACTTGGGAATGGGACCTTTGGGCCCCGGTGAGTATGATGGTTATGGTGTTTTCAATTAGAAGAAAAATTATTGTAAAATCATTTTATAAAGATATGTGTGGATTTTTTTACGTGACAATTGATTTTTTTTATCTATTTGGTGATTACTTGACTTAATGTTGAAGGTCTTGGAAGTAACAGCTCAACGCCGCAGAGAAAGGATTCTTTTTCCGATTATGGCAAGCTCCCTCATCAGCATTATGGAAATGTGTCACAGTTTTACAATTCTTTGGGAGTATCCCCCAGGGGTGGCAGTGGAATGGGGTTAGGACCCATGTCACCTTCTCCTGGACCATTAAGCAATGTAATAGCCCACGGGCACCACAGTTTGAACTCGCCGCCGCCATCTATGTCCCCGAGCAACTTGATGCATGGTATGAGTGCTTTGTGATTGTTTGCTGATTACTGTTGCGACGCAGAAGGGAGGTTATAAATAGGGCAAGTTTTTATTGACCTAAAAACTTCAAAAAATTGACTTAATTGATTTGAACAAAAAATTGATGCATGTGGCGAATGATTGTAGGTCAGCTGTTGTATTTAGAAAATTTTTGTGCTTTCTATTTGATTCAGTGTTCGTTTTATTACAGAAACTCAAGAAAACATTAACTTGTTTAGCCAAATTTTTATAAAGTTAATAAAGTCTGGAGTTTTTAGGTTAATAAAAACTTACCCTAGTTATAAATGTACATTTCCAAAGAAATAAAGCAAAAAACACCTCCTTCAGTTCTAACACGTTGTTACAAAGTTACAAATCTAAAGATGAAAATTAAAATTAGAAACAAAGTCTGTCAAAATAGCAATTTTTTATATCATTGGACCCTGACTATTAAGTATCATTTTCAGGAAGCGGAAACCGGATGTTTTCTGCCGCTCCTGGTGCGGAGGCGAAATATCGCAACGGCCAGTACATGTCTTCGATCGGAAATTCCGGAAGTTCCCTTTTCCCGCCGACTCGAATCAGGTCTTTCTGCTCTTGAACGGCTGCGCATCAGCAATTGGTTAACGACGAGCTGTTGACAGGCCTCATATCAAGGAAATGATTCCCCACGGGCGGAGCAAGTTGCTGGATGACTTCCGTAACAACCGACTCACGAATCCGATGCTGCACGAGCTCACGAACCACGTTGTGGAGTTCTCGCAAGATCAGCATGGATCTAGGTGTGAACGCGCGCTTCAATGATAAGCTGTGATTAACTGAACCAATGCTTTGTCATTTAGTCATTTGTTAATTGTTTCGTTGCACTAGTTTATGCTTTTCTTTAGTTGTTTGACAGCGCGCGTGCTTAGATTGAATTGTAAACTCTGGTTTTTTTAACACCTTTAATCCCAAGGCCATTTTTGGATTGCTTCCACTATGTACCAAGAGTGTATTTTTTGACAAAGTTTTATTCATATCTATCAATCTATCAAAGTTTTATTTATATTATCCAAATGACAAAGTTTATTCATCTATTCTGACCCAAAGAAATTTAAGCCTTTCTTGAAAAACATTAAATTAGGGACTCATCGGTGGTTCCAATGGTTCCGATTGAATAGGGCCTTGGGACTCACCGGTGAGTCCCATGGGATTAAACGTGTTAAACGAGATCATTTAACAAAAATTGTGTTTATTTTTCTGTATATGTATGTAACATTTGCTCATCCTAAGAAGTAAACTTATGTTCTTCTGGTTCTTCAATTGCAGGTTCATCCAGCAAAAGTTGGAAAGAGCGACACCCAACGAGAAGCAGCAGGTGTTCAATGAGATCATTAATTCCGCTTACCACTTAATGATCGATGTATTCGGAAATTACGTCATTCAGAAATTCTTCGAGTTCGGTTCGCAGGTAACTGCTTAGCGAGAGCTTGTAATTGCTTGTAATTTGAAGGTATGAAGGCATTTTTCAAACTTTTTTTATCTGCACTTTGTCAGAAGAAGACGGTGAAAACAAATAATTGCATTTCTTGATTTTTCTTTAAGTATACTCTTCTTATTTTTATCTACTTTAAAAACTACTTTTAAACTTTTGAACCGAATTTATAGAAGCAAAAAAAATTCATTTATGGCTTTAAATTTTAAACTTTAAAGTATTCAACTTGGTCAATTATTTTCGACGATGAAGATCTTTTTTCGCTTTTTTGCTTTGACGACTTTCGAAAAAGTTCTGATGAAAAACTTTTGAGAAACGTCTTTATTTCTGCAAGCAATCTTCAAATTCTCTTCTACCATTCGAAGATTACGTTTTAAAGAAAAATTGTTACTGTGTGATGTAACAGTAAAAATCGGGTGCTTTTTATTGCACGAAACAAATGGATTTCAGGAACACAAGATGGCACTAGCTGATTGTATTCACGGTCACGTTTTGCCCCTCGCTCTTCAGATGTACGGGTGCCGCGTGATACAGAAGGCTCTCGAGTGCATCCCTCCTGAGAAACAGGTTTGTTCTCTATAATTTTTATCAGGTTTAAAGTATTTGCTTGTAGCACTGCATTGAAAAGCAAGTTTAAGTTTTTAACTTTGGTGCGAACTAAAACGGGAGCCTCGCGCCCTCAAAGTTTAATGCTTTTATGTTTGGCTTTTACGTTTAATTATTTGACGTTATCGCTTTGGTTTGTTGGCTTGAATTTGTTGCATGGAACCGAAAATTTTTATTTTATTCCCAAAAGAGCAAAACTCCTGGTTTTGATATTTAAAAGAGAAGAATGTTACGCAAAGATCAATATACTAAGCGCGGCGCAGCTTTTTCATAAATGCAATAGGTCTTCCGCCTACAAGGAACTCTTCGTCGCGATTTTACTTGTTTCAAGGTCGAAATCGTGCAAGAACTCGATGGCCATTTGTTGAAGTGTGTCAAAGATCAGAATGGAAACCACGTGGTACAGAAGTGCATCGAGTGCGTTCCTCCCAACCATCTGCAGTTCATTGTCGACGGCTTTAAGGGCCAGGTGTGTGTCTGTTTCTACCATTGTTGTTTTAAATTATTTTTAAATCAACGCAAAAAAGATTCATTAAACATTAGTCCCAACGATCAAAGTGAAAGCAATTGAAGTTTCTGTTCTAAAACGTTTATAATCAGAGGCAGAAGTTAATCTCCGCTAAAATTAGTTCTCCGTATAAAATTCAAGAAACCTTTTTTCAAACCCAAAGCAATATTTTTTATTTTTGGTATTTTTCTAACTTTGTCAATTGCATTTTCTAATTTTTAATTTTCTTTTACTACTGGGTTACTTAAGCGTTTTTTTCAGGTTGTTAGTCTGTCTTCTCATCCTTACGGATGTCGAGTGATGCAGAGGATCCTGGAGCACTGTACCGAAGATCAAACTGCTCCGATCCTGGATGAACTTCATCAGGTATTCCCTTTTTATTTTAAGCTTATGTTAAAATTGATTAATACTGTACAATAGAACTGGCTAATTTGATAATAGTTTTTAACAAATCTTTACGTTTCTTTGTCATGTAATAAATTAAACACAGATAAAAAAAATACAAATAGTTTTTTGATAATTTCAAGTCTTTAATAAACGATTTTCATAACTCATTGCAAAATATGCTAAATTTCTCGAAACTTGTGAAATTTTTTCCTTTTGGAAAAGAAAGGTGTAGTGAATTGTTGAAAGAACAAAGAAACCATTAAGTGTTGTGGCTGAGATTCGAACAAACGTCGCTGGTGATTGAGCAATGACAAAAGCAGGTTTTAACTTTGACGTACTTTTTTGGCAGCACACAGAGATGCTTGTTCAAGACCAGTATGGCAATTACGTCATACAACACGTGCTGGAACACGGACACCCCGAGCACAAAAACCAAATGATCAACGAGCTGCGAGGAAAGATTTTGGCTTTGAGCCAGCACAAGTTCGCCAGGTTCAAATTAGCTTCGTATTATAAATTAGATTGCTCTTCGAGTAAAATCGTTCGATTTTTCTATAATTGCGGATGTAACGTCGTCAGACAAGGCCAAAGTGCAACTGTGTAAACCTCAGTGGTCGTACCAGGTTTGGGCAGTTGCCCTTGCGCTTCGTCTTGACAATCTCAACTAACTTATGAATTTGACTTCTTGATGATTTACAACTGTTGCCAAGAGTTAGAATTTGTTGGGCTGGTTGTAGGATGTAGATGTTTCGATTTCTGTTTACTGTGAACATTAATAGCTAAAGTAATAGTAACGACAATATTTTGCACTTTTGTTTTGGTTCTACGTTAATTGGTTTAGTTGACTGGCGATAGCCGTTTAATACATTGTAGTAGTCTAAAAAATGATCACAGCTTTCATGACTCGAAGTCGATTCGAACTTCCGACTTTCAGAACGTTTCACGTCGCTTGTTGTTTGCAGCAACGTGATAGAGAAGTGCGTGAGCCACTCATCTCCGCAGAACAGAGCGTGGCTGATCGAAGAAGTCTGCCAGGAACCGGACGCGCTCTTCATGATGATGAAGGATCAGTACGCCAACTACGTTGTTCAGAAGATGCTCGATTTAGCCGAGCCGCAACAGAAGAAGGTCGGTTTTCGTGTTACCGCATACGTTTGCGAAGTTTTGCCAAACAGCGATTATGACGTAATTTCTCGACAAATCGAAATAAAGCTCGGAATTGGTTTTTCAGCTTTTTCACTAATAGAAGTAAGGGCACCTTATCGCGAGTATGTATGTATGGTTTTTGTGGTAATCCTGCTTGTCCCATGGAAATAGCAGCGTTTTACGCCTTAATTAAAGGTTTAAAAAAAGGATTCTTCACGTTCCCAGAAAAGCGTTTCAAAAATGAGCTAGTTGGATAGGAGCAGCTCCAATCAAACGATGACACAAAGGGATACAAAAAACTCAGAAAGACGACTAGAGCTATCATCTTGAGCGAATTTTACCGACATAAGGTCGCTTTCGACCCCTGTGAAAAACACGATCCCTACTGCCTGCCCCCAACTCTGGCAGCGATGACGGACCGAGTGTTTGTTTTGATTTTGGTTTGCTTCCACGAGAAAAAGCCTTTTGTAATTGATTTGAACTGATGACGTTTTTGTTTGGTCTTAAGTGACTTTAAATAGTAAATGCCGTGAAAAGCACTTTTCACAGTTCGATCTGTGGCAATGGCTGCTTTTTTTGTCCTTATTTTGCTTTGGGAATCTTCCACTTCGAATAATTTTAATATTGTTAAATAGCACGGTTTATAGAGATGTTGTCGGTGCAGAAATTCTTAACTCGTAATCAGACAAAAGAAAAAAATATTGCTGCTTTTAATAGTGTAAATGCTAATAGCCAAGCAGTGACGCAAATCAAATTAATGCGACTTTACGGTGCATAGTTTAAGTACAGTACTGCTCACAGCTTGTACAAAAAATATCAAAAGGCATAATATAACGGCGTATGTCGGTGCTGGAATTGATATGATATATTTCAGTTGATTCACCGGGTTTCATCAACAAACTTTTCTTGTTCCAGAATTTGATTACAAAGATTCGTCCGCACATAATTACCTTAAGGAAATTCACTTACGGCAAGCACATAATTACCAAGCTCGAGAAATTCTTCCAAAAATCACCGAACGTTTCAGCGCAGGGCGCCGGCGCATCAGCATCCGATCTTCCGGTTTCCCAGCATGCGTCTGGTAGTTGGGTGAAGGAACAAACTGACTAAGACTCGTCAACAAAGTCGCGTCGAATAACTTCTATGAATTCGCGTTGTTTTTATCCGCCTTTTTCGCTTTTTTCCATTGTGATATCTGTTCGGCTTAAATTCTATATTTTTTGTTTTTATCTTGTAAACATGTACATAGTTGTACATAGCTCTTTTTATTCGTTTTTATTTTCACTTTTATTGTGTTTAAGTTTGGGCGATTTGCGGCTTGTTTTTGACCGTTTCTGTACAACTGTTGAGTCGGCCGTTTCGCGATACAGCGGTGGTGAAAAGATCGATGCACGACGTTTTGTTTGTTGCGTTTTTAATTCAGTGCCCACTTGCGCGTAAGATTTGCATTTCACGCATTTTTGCAACGCAGCTCGTCTCACAGCAATGCAATGCACAATGCAAGTGACAATCTGAAGGGTGAAATTTTTTTTTAAGCACCGCCTCCGTTGGAGTACAATGTAAATAGACGTGTATATAGTTAAAGTTAGAGATAAGTATGGTTGGCGCGCTTGTGTTCAAACATTTGTTGAAATGGCGTCGTCAAGCGGTACTGTAAAATAATTCATGCTTTGTAAAGACGAAGTCTTCGATGTTCGGATTTGAAGGTGGCCTTTTTTACTTTTTTTTTTTTCGTCAAATGTAAAGAAATTCATTATTTTTAATCAATCAGGAAAACTGTACACTTCGAGCTTTCAAATAATCATCAAGTCATATACGTTCATCTCAACTTTTGTTGTTAAAGCTTTTTTAAAATGTACAGTGGGTTTGTTGTTGATGCGCTGAAATCGTGTTTTCGGAAAAATGATTTCGTAGCCCAAAGATGTGTGATGACCTTTGGCCTCTATTTGTTTTGTTTGTTTGTTTGTTTTGTACAAAGCCCCCATCCTGTTACTAATGCGAAGCAGAAATCTCTATTTTCTTATAGTCTTTTATCAAACAGTTTTACCGCGTTTGTCTTCTCTATGTAAATTTTTATGTATTTATTTTCACTTGGCCCAACAGGCAATGTACTGTCCGACTAGGTTTGTCTTGGTAAGTGCACTTTAGAGGAGTAGTGGCTTTTTGTGAATAGTGCTGTATAAAGTAACGAAGAAAAAATTATTTTTTGGTCATAAATTTTTTACTCTTAGTTCTTTTTTGTTGCAATGCTTATTATATTTTTTTTTGTAAATAGATTCGTTCGGATTTCCTTTTTGTCTTGTCAAAAGTTGCATCTTTGTCATAATCGTTTTGGCAATTAGTTTTTCATTTATAATAGTCGAGGGAGGCCGCTTGTTTGTCTTCTACTGTACAAAATGTATATTTGTTAATAGAAATTGGTCTTTTTTTTTTATAATATCTTTTCGATTTCTCTCTTTTTTTCTTTTCTTTTTTTGTACAAACTTCTTTCACTTTTACATTCCACTATTGCGACCAGGCTTAAGGCTCGTTTCCACTGCGACCCTGGAATGGAGTATTCTTTGTTTCTTTTTTTGATTTTTTTGCTTCACCTAGCGCTCAAGCGCGGAAAGAAGTAAAGAAATCAAAAAACTAACAAAAAATACTCCATTCCACGCTCGTAGTAGAAACGGGCCTTTAAAGACATTCTCGTGCAAAGAGGGGCGAAGGAATTTGAACGGCAAGGTGTAGTTGATGTGTTGGGCTACGAAAACGCTTGAATGACGGGCTATCTTGATAAAGTTCTCGTGCATCGTGTGCTTACCAGTATGTTTACTGCTTTTGAATCCAAAACCAAAAACCTGCCAACCGCCGCTATATCGATTCTGCAGCAAATATAGTGTGTAACGAAGTTTGGTCACAGCTTTTTCCTGGGTTCCATGCTAACGCCATAATTTATAGAAGGCCGATGGAAAGTTTATCAGTTGATTTTAACTGTGTTTTCTAGGCTGAAGTGTTGATATTTTATTGCTTGTTATTTGCATGGGAAGTTTTACCGCAGTGTAATTTTCCATTTTTTCTTGATATATCTTCTAAACATGTTCATGATTGCTCAAAGTCTAATGAAGCATCTCACGCTCGTGAAGTTCATTTGAAGTCTCGATTGGCGAGCTGTGTGTCGCGTCGTGCCATGCTTGCCTTTAGCTACCTGATTGCCACAGCTTTCGCTCTTGTGCAATTGCAGCGGCAGGTTTTGTTAAAAGAAAAAATGGCTTTGCTTTAAAGTGCCATACAATGTTTTATGTTATGCTTAATTGTCGATTGAAAAGAAGTACTCGCGCTGATTAATTCACGCTTGGTGTTGAGTCGCACTCAAACATTGTTGAAGAAGCTTTGTCTGGCTCCGCGGTGACAATTAGAATTGCATGTCTGTCGCAGTTACACGGGAAAGTTGTAAATAATGTATATAAATTGTACAGGCAATCACCTGATTGGTTAGTTTAGCGTAATTGCTTGGTCACGTGACCTTTTTGTTTAATAAATTCAAATTAATAAAAAAAAAAATTGTGACTCGCGAACCGAGAAGCTATTTTTTACCGGTAATTTGCTCAACTCTCTCAGAACCGAGGCGGTCGAGTCGAGGTCTTTCGACTATCAAAAAATGTAAATATCCAAACTTTTCTTCATTTTGTTGGGAGTAGTATTTGGTTTCTTTGTTCAATTGACATCGGGTTATATTCAACTGGCTGGGTTTGATAAAAAAAAAGTCTTGTTTTACGAAAATTGTTTGTGATGGCTTATATATTTTTAAAGATATGATTGAGTGGTTTGCTGGACTTTAGAGTGTTGGGTCTGAGATGCTGTAATTGTTACATCATCTGCATAAATTGTAATTTGCACGTCTTTTAGTAAGAGTGAAATGTCGATTGTGTAAACGTTGAATAAATTAGGAGACCGAAATCCACCTTGTAATACTCCAATATTTGAGTTTTCAAAGTTTACGGTTGTAATGAGTGCATGTTTGCTGTTTTTATTAGAGATGTGCTTAACTGTTACTTTTAAATAACTGTTATTAACTGCTACTTTTAAAATTTTAACTGTTACTTTATATTCAATAGGCCAACTAAAAATTAACCGATAGCGATTGTACGTTATTACCATATCAAAGGCAGAAGCAGATAAGAAAAAAAATTGTTACATTACAAATTTTGTAACGTAATTAAATTTTTGTTATTGGTTAGTTCTTAGTTGGCTTAGTGAATATAAAGTAACAGATAAAATTTTCAAACGAGCAGTTAATGTAAAAGTTCCTCAGAAGTAACAGTTAAGAAGTATCTGTTATCATTCACGCCATGTTATCTTAGAGCTCAATTCTTTCGAAACTTTCTTTTTCGAAAAACCAGCAATCTTCTATTGGTTTTGTTACCAGGTAAGTTATTCATAATTTTTCTATGCTCTTCTGGTAAACAGACTTTAACTAAAATCTTCAGTTTATTCAAACTAAAAACTTTAAAAAACAGTCAACGTTTCAAGCGTTATTACAGACGCTCTTCGTCAAGACTAACTTGAAATAAAATAGATAAAAGCAATGAACGAAAATACATACAACTGTTAAAATTTTTTTTTTGAAAATGGAAAAAAGAAAAAAGGCAAGTTAAGTGATACAAGGCAGTCAAGGATATAAACAAAAGCGAACGATCAAACAAAAAAGAAGCAGCGGTTTTATTTTAACTCATTGTAAATTTCATTGTAAAAGCAATTTTCTTTGTCATTTACTGTAGTAATTTTGTTGTTGATGAAAAAAGATTCTAAAAAGCGACGTTTAAAAAAATCTTGATTCAAAAGCAAGAATAGAAGAGTTGTCAAAATCAATGTTATGCTGAAAATTTACCACATGTTTTACAAGAGCAGTTTTTTTGTTAATATTATTGTCATCAATTTTTGCCAAGTTTCTCGGGTTCAAATCTCGCTTATGTTCAGAACATCTGGTTTTAAAACTGCGGCTGGTTTCTCCAATGTATATACCAGAACAATTTTTGCAAGGAATTTGGTAAATTGCACCTGTTCGTTGGTTAAAATCAATGAAATCTTTCGTAATCGGTAAAATATTTTTGATAGTCTTGATTGGTTTGGTGCAAACTTTTATGTTAAACGCTTTGAAAATTCTAGTAATTTTTTCAGTAAAACCTGCCAAATAAGGAAGCACAACCAATTCTTTTCTTTCATCACTAAAAAAGCTTTCTTCTTTGCTATGATCATTCCACTTCTTGTTGGTATGACGTAGTGTTTGTTTAACAAACCATTCCGGATAATCATTCTTTTTAAGTGTTTCAATCAACTTTTTCATTTCTATTGATTTGTCTGTCTTTTTCGTAATTAGTTTCGAATTAATTCTGTGGGATAAAGTGGATATT